>BMAO01021541.1:0-193522 GCA_019973975.1 Trichonephila clavata | reverse complement strand
ATTTGTTCAGATTATTAGAGTCCAAATTCGGTTGTTTGTCAGGGAGGAGGTCATATCCATCTCTGCGAAAGTTTTTTAATCGTCTCTCTTTCTCTGTCCTCTCTAGGGTCTTTGGGATGACAGCGGTCTGCCCCTTTATCCTCGAGTTACATCCAGTTCGTGGGCGGAGTAGGGGGTTCCTCGTGGTCAAAGGTTGCTGGGGTGATGCACAAGACAAGACCGTGCAATATTTTAAGGGTGCAGGTGTTCATTGAACGTGGTGATCATATCCACGAAAAGAAGCCGATTTACAGCTGTGTGGCAGGAAACGTTACAGTGTTTTCAAATTATTTAAATTTATTTCTTAATCCTTATTTATGAATGTTGATTTCTTTTCCCCTTCTCGTATAACGTATTTTCCCCCCTGTGCATTCTTGTGAATAAGAGAATCTAAATTTTACGGAACCTAAAATTGCGACACGGACTTTTTTGAATTACACGTTTGACTTTATGGCAGTATGTATTGCTCAATAAAAGCCCTCCATATAGAGAAACTGATGAGAAATTAGCTTCAAAATGCTGAGTTTTTGACGTTATCTGAGACGATTTTAACCAAAAAGTGTAAATTGAAAGTTTACTAATTTTATTGCGGTGATAATAGTACTTTTTTTTTTTTTAGAATTTGAGTAAAACTATACAATATAACATTCAACAAAGGAATAAAGCGCGAGTCTTTACTGCTTTTTCGTGGCATTGTTCAAAATGGTTAGACGCGACGCACGAGCTACGATGCATGGCATTTCATTTGTATTTGAAATAAATATTAAACAAGATAAAACAGCAGTTGTACTAATTTTAAAAAAAATAATTCCTAGATTCAGGTGGCTATAATGGAATAAAAATTGAATTTTTGCTTCAAAAAACGTGCACTGGAGTGTACTCACCCGTTCTTATCCGTGTAATCCCCTTTCCCTCTTCAGGATTTCTGGATTTTTCAATCTTATAG
This sequence comes from Trichonephila clavata, assembly GCA_019973975.1. Classification (NCBI taxonomy): domain Eukaryota; kingdom Metazoa; phylum Arthropoda; class Arachnida; order Araneae; family Nephilidae; genus Trichonephila; species Trichonephila clavata. The sequence goes on along the minus strand of BMAO01021541.1, from coordinate 192,537 downwards.
CATGAATATAGGAACGTCTTAAGGCATGGGCCAAATGGGCTCGGGACCAGGGCCTCGACCATAATGGGGGCCTCGTCTCGTTCTCAACTCAGCCCTAATAAGATCACAAATTCGAATAATTTCAACGGTCAAATGTTATTTCCGGTTGTATTCTCCGAAAAACTAAGAATTTCGGACGATATGTCTACTGGCTACATATGATGACAGTTGTTCATGTATAGACCTAGGCCACACACTTTACATCATCATTACTCATTCAGTCAAAGGGCGGAAGTCGCGGTCCAGCCGGTTTATGCGATTGGAAGTCATGCACATTTACTTGTTTCGGGTTATTGTTAATACGAGTTTTTGACAAAGTATGTTATGTACTGTCTACTTTTAAGGGTCATAGGACGGGTCTACATTTGTGTAAGGGTCCAGGCCTGCATTTGTGTAAAGGTCTGGGGCCTACATTTGTGTAAGGATCATAGCAGGGCCTGCCTGCATTTGTGCAAAGGTCTGGAGCCTACATTTGTGTAAGGATCCAGGGCCTACATTTGTGTAAAGGTCTAGGACCTACATTTGTGTAAATATCCAGGGTCTACATTTGTGTAAGGTTTGGGGCCTACATTTGTGTAAAGGTATGGGGCCTACATTTGTGTAAAGGTATGAGGCCTACATTTGTGTAAAGGTCCAGGGCCTACATTTGTGTAAAGGTATGGGGCCTACATTTGTGTAAAGGTATGGGGCCTACATTTGTGTAAAGGTATGGGGCCTACATTTGTGTAAGGGTCCAGGGCCTACATTTGTGTAAAGGTCTGGGGCCTACATTTGTGTAAAGGTCTGGGGCCTACATTTGTGTAAGGTATGAGGCCTACATTTGTGTAAAGGTCTGGGGCCTACATTTGTGTAAAGGTCTAGGACCTACATTTGTGTAAATATCCAGAGTCTACATTTGTGTAAGGTTTGGGGCCTACATTTGTGTAAGGGTCCAGGGCCTACATTTGTGTAAAGGTCCAGGGCCTACATTTGTGCAAAGGTATGGAGCCTACATTTGTGTAAGGGTCCAGGGTCTGCATTTATGTAAGGGTCCAGGGCCTACATTTGTGTAAGAGCACAGGGCCTTAAAAAGTTTTAAGGCGTCCCTGCATGAACATTAATGTTATTAACGTGAAATTGGTCTCGAAAACTAATTTAGAGTATTTGAAGTATTAATTACTTAGTACTTATTATTAGAAACTTATTCTTATGCCATTTTCTCTTCCTTGCAGCCCAATGGTATAGGCAAATATAGCAGAAGGTTGGCTGACCTAAAACCTTGAGTTCCTGAGGGTAAGAGATGTTACTTTGGGTGTTTAACTTTGACCTATACTGTATTGTTATACTTCATTTTCTAGTTTAACATTACATTAGATTTATAGCAATTTAGTACATGATTAAGGAATATGTATATGTGCTTCAAAATTAGGAGGACAAGATGTAATTTCCGATAAATCTTGATTAAATTTACTCCTTTCTTGGGAGGGGTTATTACGTTCAAATAAAGACAGTAGCTCAGACTTGAGAAAAATTAGAATTCCTTGAGACAGCGGTTCTTAGATTCTCGATCGACACGGCCCCTCTTTATGTATCAGCCTGACATCGCGGACCCCTAAGATTTTGAACACCCCTCCTTGACTCCCAACATATGGCTGAGTGGAGATTCCTCTGCTATTTATCGTCCATGAGTTTCAACTATTTTTTGAAAATATTAAGTTGTAATGGCTATGTGTAGTTGCAAACAATAAATTTTATTGTTTGCAAACAATGTATTTGGATCAATATTCTTGATTAAAATGCATGTTCTTGTGGAGTTTTTAGTGATGTATGTGTAGGGTGGCATATTTCAATTTTTTCAAGGGGCCATTCAGAGCCTGTAAAAGAGGGAACATTAAATGAGAGACCTTCACGGACCCCCTGGAAAGTCACTGGGGGCGAAGGTTTGCAATCCCGTCAAGGCCGTTTTTAACATCCCCAGGGCCCCAAGCACTTCAAATTGTTACGCTCCCCCCCCCCTCCAAGCTATTTCCAGGGCACTTCCCTCCTTAAATTCTTACCTTGCCAGTTTTAGTTTGGGAGGGATTTTCCTTTACACTCTTACTCCTTTTTCCTTTCTTTGTTTTTGCCAGTTTTGGAGTCTTTCCATTATCCACCACCTATTGATCCACATGTCCCGAACTGACAACCTTAAGGAAAGGATAGTGGCATGTTTTGGTCACTCTTATTCATTTCTTACAACAATATAGACCATCCGCCCACTTTTTTGTAAATTAATGAAATCGCTCGGAATTACAGCATAAAGTATACATCAGCGGAGAACATTAAGGTCTCTCTGCTAAGTTGGGTTTTGGATCCCAAGCCGAATCTTGCAAAGGGTTGCAAAACCATAATTTGGGGCCCTCTAGCACCCTGCCCACCCCCCATGATGCGGAATACATTTTTGTATGAACTGCTTTCAACTTGTTAATTATCATTCTTTTTCATCCCTTATCGTTTTACTATCTTTTACTTTTAGATGTCCTTATCCTTTGTTTGAGTTACTGTCATTGTACCGGAACAACAAAGGGGTTTGTTTCGAGCTTTGATCAATGCAAAATCAATCATGACATCATTGCAATAAATTTACGTTGTTATATCATTTTGGGTGCATAGCAACATCAAACTGTTTAATTTTTCACTTTCCATAGTAGATCTGTAATTTTAATTTTTCTCGTTTTTCGCCCTCCAAATTTTTGCGCCCTAGGCACGTGCTTAGTGTGCCTAAGCGGAAAAGTGGCCCTGAATCCCGTGTTATATTTTCAATCCCGGGATTTCGAGATTATATTATCTTAATTCTGGTATAGGTCCCGAGATTAAGGTTCGAACTGTTTATTAAAAATGCTAACACCTTAACATAGTTGAAATTGTATAATAAAACTGAAAATATAATTAAAAACTGGTTTAATAGTATTTTTTATTGAAACAAATCAAAACAAAACTTTATTCATCACAAAAAAACAACGAAAATAGTGCATAATAAATTAAAAAAAAAAAAATTCTTCATTTCTTGTGTTTCTGTAAATAAGCTTTTAAATAACACAGCTCGTCCAGCGTTTCAACGTTCAAACGGCTTCTTATTTTTGTTTCAAATTGTCCTGCAGAAGAAAATGCTCGTTCAGACTCTATACTAGTAGGTTTAGTCGTCATTAAATAGGAATGTGTCCTGTCCAGGTAGTCACCACATCTCCCTTCATTTTCAAAAATAGAGACATTTCTTTTTGAATTTTTGATGACAGTGTCTCAAATCTAATAGACTTCATTGGTGCATATCCCCCTTTGATAACTTTATCTAGTTCTGCCACACTTAATGGTTTTTATATATAAATTGATCCAGTTATTGAATCAGAATGTCAATCCATTTCAAGTGTTACAACATTTGAAATGGATAATCCAGTTGCATGAGCTGTTAGTAATGCAGTGGGATTTCAAGCAGGTCCGTAATTAATTTACAGCATTTAATTGAAGTAGGAACTTTGCCAAAATATATTCCTGAGATGTTGTTTATATTATTGTGTAAATATTGCAGTGCACCACTTAGATCTGTACAAAGTTCTCCCATATGGGAATGAGAGCTGTATCTATTTTTTTTTTTAACTTATGGCACTTATAATTGCACACACAAAAAATTCTACGCACATATTTCATTAAAAAAATATAAATTTTCTAAGAAATAAATTCTTAGAAAATTTTGACGATAAAATTTTTTAAAAATATAATTCAGACAAAAATTAAATCCCTGGACTAGTTATTTTAATCCTGGGATTTCGGAATTGGAAAAAAGAGGGGCTGCAAACCCTATTGGGGACCCTTAGAGGTCTGTGGGCTACAGTTTAAGAACCGCTGCGTCTTAAGACTTCTTGTGGCCCTGGACACTTGCAGAAATGTAGCCCTAGAAATTTACAACAATGTAGGCCCTGGGCACTTACAAAAATGCAAGTAGACAGCACATAGCAAACATTGTCAAACACTCGTTCAAACAATAACCCGAAGCAAATAAATGTGCATGACTTGCAAAAAATCGCACAAACCGGGTCGACTGACTGCCGCCTTTTGGTTGAGTGAGTAATGATGGTGCATGGGTTGATGACGGTGTATCTGTGGGCATCTGCACTGCAAATCAGTCCTCAGTCCCATATCGTGAGAGTCTTAGATGTGGGAACGATGTTTGTGAAGTTTTACTTTTTGCGGAGAGGCATGTTGGCTATTGGTTGATTGGAGGCGATCCGGGGGGCATGACTATGAGTGGCGTCTTAACTTGAAATTCAGATCCTTTCCTTGGAATGTTTGGCTTGGCTGAGAGCTGAGACACTGCTCTCTGATTGGTCGGGGATGGGTGAGGATAGAGACTCATATTGGCTGCCCACAAGGGGTGAAAAAATAAAGTTTAATGAAAATAAATTTAGCAAATTTGCTGGGTGCAATAATTAAGAAGTTATTGAGAGAGAAAATAACTTTAGGCGGGTTGTAAGAGTCCATGGGGATTCTTCTATGGTGCTTGGGGGTAGATCTAGGCCTACATATACATAGACGACGGTCATCAAATGTAGCTAGTCGACACATCGTCCGAAATTTCCAATTTTTCGAAAGCTACAACCAGAACTAATATTTGACCGTTGAAATTATTCGAATCATGATCAGATTCAGGGTGAGTCAAGAACGAGACAAGGTTCCTATTGTGATCGAGGCCCTGGGCCCTGGGCCCAGTTGACCCATGCCATAAGATGCCTCTGTGAAGAGATTAAATTGAATGGCCGGATGCCTATAATAGCGTGTTTTTGAATTTAAAATGACCAGTAGGCTGGATGTCTATAACACAAATTTTTAAATTTATTACAAAATACAGTAAAATAAAAATATTTATAATTAAAATTTAATTTATTATGTATTATACGAGTATGTACAATCTTTGTTGAGCCAAAAACTCGCTTTCTATCATATGTGAATAACCGTTGAACCCTTGACTTGGGTGAAATTATTAAACTCATTGCAACCGGAAAATGCTAGATTATTTTTCGCATTATTCTCGCTTAAGCAATTTTTTTTATGTATAATAGGTAAACAATCAAAAATGAAGACCAAAAAAGTAAAAGAAAAAAAGATTCACCAGGAAGGAAATATTGGCGATCCGAACAGTTTTTGGGTGATTTTCATTGCTGAGCCCAACAATATCCTGTGTAACGCACAGTTGGGTCGGGAGCGGAAATGATTTATCGCCAGAAGCCAGTCGCCTGTATTTAGATAAAACTTGGCAAAGTCGTTGAAAACATAAATAATTTTTATACTTGACTAGACGCTTCCTTCCTGATCCTGGAATGAAGTGACCGATCGCTTGTGTCTTCTTCTTTCACTCTCACAATCGCGGGAAGCGCTTTTTTTTTATCTTCCGAAAAAGTAAAGTTTCTAATTATATGCAAACTATTTGCTATTTTATGCACGAGAGGAGCGAAACATAAGTGGATATTGAGAACTGTATTGTTCGTAAGGATGATTAAGTTTTAACATAAAGAGTTCCGTGGAGGTTATGGAGCGAAGTTTATTTTAATTTATTATTTTAATACAAATAAAGTGTGTTAAATTTTTTCTCCCAACAATAAAATAAGTTTAAGAGAATTTTACTTATTTGTAATAACACTTCCATCTATCCTCAAAAGAATAAGTTAAATATACCACGAATATCCTTATTCAATTCCTACTATATATTAGCTCACCCTCTCTCTATATATTTATCTTGTGAAAATTTGCAATCGTTAATAAAATACATTTTAAAGTGCTCAATTGAGCTGAAATTTTATATACACGCTTATTTTGGATGAAAATACGGAAATTGATTTATAATTAATAAAAATTAATTGTTTAAAACTAATTATATTCAAAGAATTATAGATACAGCCACATTGGCAACATTATTGGCGACTTAGTGACCATTTTGGCGATTCGTGTCAAATCTTTTGTAAGAGTTCGAAGTCCATAAGGCTGGAACGCCACCTGCAAAAGGAGACGGTTAGACTCCCCCCTCCCCTTGGTGAGAGAATTCATTTTATGTCTGGGTGTGAAGGAGCTTAGATCTGTCCAAGTGTTTTCTTTAAAATAAATGTTAATTTTTAGCGCGTTTTTCACATAGTGTAAAAAAAGCGCTATTAGGACGAAAATTTCGTCTTCGTCTTCGTTCCATATTTTGTCGTACCTTTTCCTCAGCCAATAAGCAACCGATTGACCTCGGGTATTCGGCATTGGGTCGCATTTGTGCCCTAGATGAGCCGAATCATATTTAAATTTAATAATTTTTAAATTAAAATTTTTTTTAAAGTATAGTACACACTACTTTCTGTTAGTAAAAAGTTCGTTAGTTGCATTATTGTAAAATATAACATGTAAAAAACGCTCTAAAATTACTAGGCCATGCCAATGATTGATATCTTGTTAATTTTTTAGACGCCATGTCTTTAATTTAGCCGTGCCCATTCATAGGATCAATCTTTACTACTTTAAAAGGTTTTTTTCCTCACATTTTAAAGCACTCATTTGAACTGAAATTTTCTATACACTATTGTTTTGGGTAACAATACGATAATTTAAATATAATTAATTAAAATTAATTGTGTCTGAAATTAATGATTTAAAGAATTGCAGATACAGTCACGTCGGCTTCATTTTTAGCGACTTGGGTCAAAACTTTAAAAGATTTTTCCCCCCTCACGTTTCAAAGCATTCAGTTGAGCTGAAATTTTGTATACACGATTGTTTTGGATGATAATACGGTACTTTAATGATAATTAATAAAAAAATTAATTGCCACTTAATATTGTGGTTGTATTAACTGTTATTATTTGATAAAAAGTAACTAAAATAAAATTTTTCTTTGCTGACCTAAGTCGGAATTGACTTAATTTTCAAATTTATTTTTGTTCAATTTTTTTGAAACCCCACTTTTATATCGATGAGTCTGCCATATCAATGGCATCAGCATCGATTTATTTAATGAAATTAAAAGCATGTTTGTTGATTTTTTTTTTATTAGAAAAAGGTACAAAACTGGAACTTTATAAATCTTTCAGCACCGACTTCAAAATTTGTGTAGAAAATTTTAAAAATTTAAAGACAAAGTCTATTTATTATTCATGTATAGATTATTATGTTTGAAATTTAGAGGTGAAAGAAAGGGGCCGTATATAAAAAAAAACCACTCTTAAGGTATCCTACTCCTTGTACAACATTTTTTTGAAAGGGAGATTTGGGAATTTTTTGAGGTTTTTAGACTTGTTTAGTACATTTTAAGAAAAATATGCTAAAATTAAGAAGAGAATGGATGAAAATTTACAAAAAAATAACATAAACGCTGCCCATTCTTTACCAAAAGTTTATGAAAATTTTTTCAATTTTTCAGTTCTGATGTGCTGCTATGTTACTCATTTTTGAAATGATCTTTAGGATAAGAGATATTTTAATGTTTACAAAAACTAGAGCACTTTATCTTAGTTATTATATGAAATTGCTTACGAAAACAATGATTATATCAACATAAGGGACTGTAAATTTGTAATAAAGCAGTGATTGATAAATCTGAAGGTTAAAACACTTCTACTATTATACAGAACATACAAAAAAAATTGCAGTTAATTATTTTTAGATCGTTTTCAGCAATCGCTGGTCCAGTTTGAGCATTTTCAAAAAACACATTTCGAGTAAAAGGCGTTTTAAAGTATGACATCTTGCTTAAAGTAATGGCATCTGCTTTTACTAAAACACTTGCAGTTTTTGTTCTAGTGAACGGAAAATAATAAACTTGTTATTTTTATAAAGCTAATAAAATGACCTATAACATAAAATCGAAAAAAAGTGTCATTTTTTGGCAAAATTCACAATTTTAGGGTAGTCGGATACCTTAATTGCTGACAAAAGATATTCACGTGTTGGTAATCTGAAAAAATCTATACATCTGCACGCAAAATGATAAAAGAAAAATATTGTATTTCCGTAAGCGAAATTTTTATTGAAACTAACATTTGTAACTTCATGCTGAAATTTTTTTTCTTTACTAGGAATGAATAAAAACAAATCCATTTTTAAATTCTCTAATATATTTGGTTGTTTCTTTTATCTTCATTGTACCACTTTTTCAGATAAGCTCAGGAAATACTGAGTAATTCACTCATGGTTATGTAATTGACTTAACTATTAATTTACTAAATCGTACTTTCCGTGGAGTCTAATTTGTAATTCAGTTAAAATTACTTAAAATATTACTTAAAAATTGGACCACATTAATTTTTTTTATCCTTTCATTTCAGTTGTATGTTTTCAATTCACTCATTCGATGAAATGGTATAACAACTAATTATGCATTTATGAAATCTGATTAACTTAAATAAAATTTTTCTGAATAATTAGTATTAGGAATTCAAAGTCTTTTAATATGTTTGATAGATCAGAATACAAAAATTGTGCTAATGTCGATAAACATATGTACCATAAAATGTATTTTATGGATAGGGTTTTTTTTATGTATGTAAGAGTTTATTTAAATTTATTTTAAGTCTTTAATGACACGCAAACAATTATTTGCTAATGTAACTGATTTGTTTGCAGCTCTAAGGGAGACAAATATCAATAATTATTTATATTTTAGAATGTGAGCTTGAATTTGAACATAAATATTCATGTGTTCCTAAGCTCATCAAAAATCTATTTATGACCCCAAAACTCAAATTCTCTTTAAAAAAACTTTTGTGATCATATTTTTATTCAGTTTTTCAGTTTATACTTTTGTGATCATATTATATTGCAGTGCTTCTCAAACTTTCAATATTTGCGACCCAATATTCAATCATAATTTTCATCACGCCCCCCCCCTTCCCTTCCAAACAATAACAATGCACTAAATTCAATAATACTACACTGGCATCCAAAAGTTAAGGGGGTCTGGCACTTCCATAGGAGCCCATGTTATATTACGTAAGTTTATGTACCTTTTTCTCAGAAACTACCCGCTTCTTATAGATGAAATTTTTACAGTTGCTTATATGTACTATCAATAAAACTTTAATGGAGGGTTTTGTCTTTTTACTGAAAATAAAATAATTATGAATTTTTAAAAAAATGTCCAATCCCCCCCCCTCTCTCTAAAATTTAGTTTAAAAAGACATCATCTAAAACAGTTTGCTAGATATTTCTTATCCCCTCCATTAAAATGTGTAAACATGTTGAAAATATAGTTACTGAAAACTTGAGGACCCTACATTAATTAGTTTCTGAGAAAAAGGTACATATATAAAGGGAAAATTATTGCATTTTGAGAAAACAGGCTTTAAATTAAAAATTTGTAATTTCTGAGGATTTACCTTTTTTAATACTTTCCAGAAGCATATGAAACATTTTCTTTGCCCTCTGCTTCTACAAAAGACTATTCTAATTTTCTTTTTTTTTCATTATTTTTAGCAATCTAGCCTTTTTTTTGTATCTCAAGATGCTTTCGTTGGGCTACACAAATCCTACGTGCATCTAATTTTGAAGCACTTTGAATAACAGTTACTGTGCTGTCTGATGTGATAGCTGGAACGTTTTGAGCATTCATTTTTTGAAAGCCGACATTTTTGAGTTTTTAAAATATTTTTTTAGGTTTCCCCATAATTTTTGTCGTTAATAAAATACTAATAAATAATTTAATTTAAAACGTGGATTAAACAGAAAAAAAAAATCTGTATAAATACACTAGAATTCACAATTAGCAAGTTCAAGCAAGATTAATCCCATTTAACAACAAACCAAACGAAAACAATAACTGTTATGAGTTTTCTTTTCCTTTCTTCAAAGAAAAATCGTTTTATTTATGTGTAAAAAAAAAAAAAAGGTTATACTAATTGTAGATAAAATAAATCGCGCTCTCTGTCATCAAAAAATTAAGCATAATGTGACAGGTGCTGCTCGAGGAGCACCTGTCACGCGTCAAGGAAAATGGCTTCCTTTTAAAAAATAAATAAAAATACTTCTAATTATTGTATTTCCATGTATCGTATAACATTTTAAGCAGAAATGTTTGAACTTTTCAAAAATATAAAAAAGTAAAATTCCATCATTTTTCAAAAATTCATGTGCCGGACCCCTCTAAGCATAATTGATAATTATGTGAATAAAGATGGAACTGTAAATCAGAATGGTGGAAAACGTGATATGCGTGTGTAAAATGGTTATAAAATAAGGAAGCAAATCAAAAGAATGATAATAATTAGTTTTATTATCCAAAGTAGCAGTTTGAAAGAAAACTAAGCATGGCAAGGATTCATACTTTAAAGAAAAAATGAAAGAAAACATTAAATAAAATACTGACGCTGCAGTTTAATAAGGCGTGGGGTCACCTCTGACAGCCAGGCACGCTGTACAGCGATTTACCATACTTGCTATGAGATGATGGATGAGTTGTGGGCTCAAACGGTTCCAAGCTTCTTGGAGAGCTCTCTTCAGTTCTGTAACGGAGCTTGGTGGGTGCTAAAGGGCTGTAATTTGTCCCCCGAGCATATCCCATACATGCTCGATAGGATTTAAATCAGGGGAGTTTGCAGGCCACACCATGCGCTGGAAGTTTTCCGTTTCAAAGAAGTCATCAATCAGCACCGCTCGGTGACATGGCGCATTATCATCCATGAATATGAAGTCAGGACCGACAGCACCTCGAAACAAGCGAACATAAGGCTCAAGAACTTCGTCTCTGTATCTTTGAACAGTCACAGACCCCGTGTCAAAGAAATGGAGGTCTGTGCGGCCGTCCATCATGATGCCTGCCCAAACCATTACTCCCCTTGATGGAAAATGATGTCTTTCCATTATGTTTCTTGGTTCAAAACGTATTCCACGTTCTCTCCATATCGTTAGCTGCCGAGAATCACTACTCAGACTAAACCGGGACTTGTCACTGAACATCACATTGGCCCACTCTCCCACACTCCAATGTTGATATTTCAAATTCCAGTTCAAACGAGCGCGTTTATGCGCAGACGTGAGGGGAATGCAAACTGCTGGTCTTCTGGCATACAGGCCAGCATGATTGAGTCTTATGTAAACAGTTTGTCTCGAAATTCGTATTCCTGTGGCGACTGTGAGCGCCGAACCCAGTGCTCTGGCAGTACTGCCCCTCTGACGTCGCGCACTTATTACCAGATATCGGTCTTGGCGAGGGGTTGTGACTCTTGGTCGACCTGATACTGGTTGTCGGGTAACATCTCCCGTTCTTTGAAACCTCTGCCACAGTCTTGAGATCACAGACTGGTCCACATTCAGAATTCGAGACACTTCGGTTTGTGATCGTGAGGATTCCAGCATTCCAACGATTCTTCCTTTCGTAAACATATCCATTTGGCGTCTTTGTGCCATCATTCACCTTGTTTGATGATTAACAACGCACAACAGTTGCACGAAACTTGTCTGAACTGCCTATGCTGCGTGAATCGTTTTCTCCGCGTTCCTACATGCGCTGGTGTTTCGCGCAGGGCGTAGTCGACTGAAAAGTTTTGCATAAACCTAATGTTTCTTCTTCACCCAATTAATATCCGCAAGAAATTTGGAATAATATTACTAATATTTACTCCATGTTTTTCGCATTTTACGGTTTATGCTTAACTTTTGGACACCAGTGTATACTTTGACGCTACAACCACACAATACGACTTTAACCTTTTAAGTGCTCCGGCGCATATAAGCGTCTCACTCAGCCAAAATTTTAATTGCCCCGGCCGTATATATACGTCTTTTCGAAGAACATTCTTTTCTGTGCACTGCTATCCATTAAAATTATACCGAAGGCTTTAGAATACAATAAAATGACCTTAATAGTGTTTGTGAAGAGTTTGCTTATTTATTCCTTTTCTACCCCCGCCTCCAATACTTTACAAACGTGCGCGTACGTGGAAAACGGTGGCATTGGCGAGGGGCGAATCACGTACTTTTTTATCGACAGTTGAGGGATTAATTACAAACCAAACAAATCATAAAGATAAGTGTTATTTTTTGTATATAATTTTATATATGTGGAACCATGGGGTCACTTATAATTATTAAACTTGTTCTTAACTTAGTATTGTTAAATTAATTATAAAATACATTGTGCACTACTGATACATTTAATAAGTGGATTTTGTGTGTGTGTGTGTAAGTGTGTACTTTATTTCTTATTACGTCAAAATGTATTTTGTTTGCTTACTTTCAGTAAAATAATAATTTTTAAAAATTATCTTTTGTTTTCGACTTTTCAATAAGCTCGTACAGTGATCATGTCCCCATAGAGGACGCACACCACCGTTTGAGATACGCTGGTATATTGTAATAAGTCAGTAAAAAAACTTTGATAAATATTCTGAAACAATTTATTGTTTTGAAAGTCAAATGAAAGGTAAAAAGCAAATGCATGTCCCATTTTATCTTTCAAAAGTACTCTTTGCCTGTTTTAGTCTGATTGAAGTATTTCTTTTTTAATGTTGCAATAAAATCAATCAATAACACAGTAATAAATGTTTGGCCATTTATAATCTTTTTAGAAGTTTTTCAGTTTTATTTTTGGAACAACAAAAAGAAAAAAAAAGGTAAACTATTTTTTATCTGTGATGTAAAATGTGTTCATATTGCAATACCATCTTTAATTGCGGAAATACGATCTATTGAAACGAGTTTAAAATTTTTATAAATGCTATTTAGTATATAATTCATATACTTAATACGCTGCAATGGATAATAATCCTCCCGGAAAAAGAACAAGTATTTGTCTTTTATGTAATAAAATATCTTTCCAAAACTATAAAATCTTGTAATAAATAAATATGAAATAATATTACATTGAAATGAAAACATCCAAATCTAATACTATAATCATAAAACTTAAGGAATCTAAGTAACATTAGATAAAAGTACACAAAATAAGATTCAAAAATTTTCCTTCGTTTCTTCATATTATATCGATGAATGGAATATATACAGTGGATCCCAAAAGTGTTCGTACACTTGCAATTTCCTATAAAGTTTAATGTTTTCGACTAATAAAAATTAATATATTGTAAATGAAATTTTTTTTATCATATTTGCAGTTTGTTCTTAATAGAATGACATAATTATTTTTTTAAAAGTGATATAACTATTATTTTTAAAAATTAATAATCAAAAAGCTATTGAAAAATTACGCCACAAAAGTCTTTGTACACGTCACAAAAATCTCAACTTAGCTTTAAGTATTGTATTTCTTTCTTACTTTAGTACTTAGTAGGATATCTTTTAGTGTCCATAATAACTTTTAAATGTTTTGGTATAGATTTAATCAGTTTTTTGTAATTTCTGCAACGGTTTCCTCCATGCTTATGTTATTATAATTTTTACTTCCCATTATGTGTTTATATGTCAGGTTTTCTTTTTTTTTAAATCAAATTCTCACCAAATATGTTCTACTGTGTTAAATAAACTGATTGAAGAGGTTTTTTCAGAATTTTGAGGCAGTTCTTGAGACACCAGTGGCATACATTGAGAGAAGTGCGCTTGGTGTTATTATCTTGTTAAAAAATGAAGTGCTCTCCAACATCCAAATTTTGGGCGGATAATTTAAAATTCCTCTAAAATATTTAAATAGAGCTCATGATTTATAATACCTTAAAAAAAAACCAAATTACCTAATTTTAAAGTCGATTTACACCCCCACGCGAGAACTTCTCCACCTCCATGCTTCAGCATGGTGGTGGAGGAGTTCTTGTTCCGCATAAATTCATGGGATTATATTCCTAGTTTTTTCATTTACAAACTATTATATGCCCATCAGAACCAAAAATGTTTAATTTTCTGTCATCCCAATCACTTTCCTATCAGTTTTGAATTTTCTGAAACTTAGTCACAAGAATCTAGTTGGATGAATGAACCATGGAAGTAGAAGTGTTCTTGTATGGGGGCGTAAATCAGCTACAGAATTAGGTAATTTTTGATGGTATTGAGAATCATGAGCTCTAGTTAAATATTTTAAAGAGAAATTTTAAATTGTCTGTCCAAAATTTGATATTGAATATGACTTCATTTTTTAACAGGATAATGATGCTCTCAATGTACACCGCTGGTGTCTCTATAACTGTCCAAAATTCTGAAAATACCCCCTCAATCAGTTTATTTAGCCCAGTAGAACATATTTGGTGAGAATTTGATTTAAAAAAAAAAGAAAACATGATATATAAACACATAATGGGAAGTAAAAACAATAACAGAAGCATGAAGGAAAACCGTTGCAGAAATTACAAAAAAACTGATTAAATCTATACCAAAACATTTAAAAGTTATTGTGGACACTAAAAGATATCCTACTAAGTACTAAAGTAAGAAAAAAATAAAGTACTTAAAGCTAAGTTGAGATTTTTGTTAGGTGTACGAAGACTTTTGTGGCGTAATTTTTCAATAGCTTTTGATTATTAATTTTTAAAAATAATAGTTATATCATTTTTTAAAAAAAATAACTATGTCATTCTATTAAGAACAAGTTGCAGATATCAGTAAAAAATTACAATTACAATATACTAATTTTTATTAGCCGAAAACATTAAATTTTATAGGAAATTGCAAGTGTACGAACACTTTTGGGGTCCACTGTATATAATTTCAATGAATGGAATTAAAATAAAATCTATATTTTCAATTTTTTTTCTATTTTCAATAATTAGTTCATTTTCAACTAAATGAAAAATTTTGTTTCCTTTAAAATCGTTAGAATTTGTTATTAGATCGGACATAAATGTAATTGTGAGATTTTGAAGCAATGTTTATCTTGTGTATACAATAAAAAAAAAGTAAGAGAGAAGAAAAAAAGTTAAACAGGGCATGAAAATTTTTAAAAAATGATGAGTCCACATTGATAGTTTTCGAGAATAATTAAAAAATTAAAAACATTTATTTTCAGTGGATATATTATTAATTAGCGGTCGTAGTCTTACGTTAATGCATTGACATATTCTATATTTCAATTTTGAAAAAAGTTCGTTTGAACATACTATATTTTAGCTATTAAGAATGATAAAAATCATTTATTTATATTTAGATTCCATCAACAATACAAATAAATAAATGAATGTGCTTCTTAGTATCTTTATTAAAGTAATTATGTATATATTTTATAAAGTTCGTGTGTAAATAATCCTGCATATTATGATTTTTTAGGCTTGTATATCTTGTTCAAAATAAAAGTGTTCTTTTTTCTTAGTCATAAAAACTGGAAAGACGGAATCCGTATTAGGATTGCTTAGCAAGTGATACAATAATCAGTTAGCACAAAAAAAAAATCTAGAAAATAAAAAAATAAAAAATATATACAAAAAGAAAGAAAGAAAAAGTAAATTTTCAAACAAATAAAACTATGTTGCGTCTCAAACGATTTTCAAAAAAAAAAAAAAAGAAAAAGAAAAGAATTGACTGCGAGATCAAGGGGCAAAGAAAGGAAGAAAGGAGAGAAAAAAGAAAGAGAGAAAAAAAAATCCCTCATAAAAAAAAGTAAATAAACCAGTTTTTCACTTTCCTTCTTTATTTTTACGCTTCTCTCCTTGTTAAATAAATTATTTATTAATTAAGTCATCGCATTCTTAATGAAGTAAATACAAATATTTCTAAAACAGCGATCCGTAGAGTTGCAATTTGGGTGACACTAATGGGTCTTTAAGTTAAAAAATTTGATTAATTTAATTTTATTACAATCCCTTAAAAACACCACGCAGATTCACGTTTTAATCGATTTAGTTTTCCATTCTTGTACGTTGCAATCCATTGCACTGCCGTCACACTTTTTGAAAGCTAATGATATCTATATGTGAAACATAAAATGCTATTTTTTGATTGAATAAGAATATGTGGTGGAAAAGACAGAAAAAAAGTATTCAAAAATTTCTTTTTTTCGAAATAAACATATTTTTCAAATATTTCTTGTCTCTTTTTAAGTGATATCGTTGATTTCAATTTTTATTCTACATTATTTTTGTATTTAGATTTTTTTTAAAACTACATATTTATGAATACCTGGTTAGAATTAATAATTAGTTAGAATAATTAGTCTAAAATGTGTAGGAGATTTACTTATAAATATTCAAAACAAACTATAATATATTCATATAAGACAATAATACAATTATGTGTGAACAATATATTTAAATCTAAAATGTGAAATGATGCATGCATGTGTACTCGAATATAAATATGTTTTCTTAAGAAAATGCAGTATCATTTTTACCATAAGAAGTAGACTATTAAAAAAAAATGTATGTTGCATTTAATATTCACAAACAAATAGCGTTTTATTTATTTTATGTATTCGTCAAACCATTTTAAATCTCCACATTCAATAAATCGACAGATCATGGTTTAAACCAAAAATTGCGTGTTTATGTTTGCATTAGAATTTGTTACTACATAATTCATATTTATTTTAAGAAACGATAATTTGTTACACGAGTGGCAACAGCAATTATGTTAGTTGTTATTTATAAAAGAACAAGACTAATAGAGCTTCCTGTTTTAAAAAACCATTCATTTATTATTATTATTTGGAATTAAAAAAATTAATTTACAAAGGATTTTCCAGAGTTCGAAAAAATATTTTTGTGCCACGCGCGAATATCAAAATTGAATACAGTTCTACTTTTCTCTGACAATCGTCTGCGTTTGACTTTTGGTGGGAATAATTTGACTTTGTGGAATAATAAGATAAGATGGCGAATGTAATAATCTTCTCCAACAATTCAAATCAATAAGTGTGTCTCTACATTAAAAAAATTCAAACTAACTAGTTCTAGAAATACTTTCTTAAAGTATTTCCCAACTTATATAAAACATGGAAGTCTGTAACACACTTTAAAATCAGTTGCTCGTAATAAATGCAGAAACGAAGGACTCATTATTAATTGCAACAGAATCTTCCTAGTCTGTGTGGTTATTTAGGAAATTAATTAAATGGGCTCGTATCTGATTAATTATTAGCAGTCCAATCTTCCGCTCGCGAAGATGAGTCTCTAGAATTATCGATCTGTTTTAAAGTTACATTAGAAAGGACAGTGGAATTTCAGACGAGTTTGTGGAATTTCAAGCTCTTAGATGAAAATGTATTATTTAACATTTTGTTCGACTTGAGAGAGAGATTCGTTTTTGTGATTAGAAGAGTGGTGGTATATATACATTTTTTAATCAATGCATAGTAAACATTGATCAGCTTGTGTATAATTTCGTTCTAGATTATGTTCCTTTTTGCCGGTCTTTAAAACCATTCATAAAAATATCTTATTTTTTAAATTATTATATTATTATTATTATTTAGAACTTTAAAATGATTTGCAGGCGATTTTTCGAAGTTCGAAAAAATATAACTGTTGGAATTAAATTAGTTTTTTTTTTCTTCCTCCACTGATAATCTTCTGCATTTAGAACTTAAAAAGAACTTTTGGCTAGAATAATTTGGCTTAGAATTCCGAAAACAATTTTAAAAAAGATGTCGAATTGTTATCGTTGATTTATAAACTTGTTTGGAAGTAATGAATTTTTAACTCTCATTGAAACATTTCTCGTTTATTTTTTACCGGGATTCATGTAAAAAAAATTCCAATCCAATTTTCTAAAATTCAAAAAAATATTTTTCAATCATAATTGTCAGAATGAAATGAATTTCCATTTTCCACTTACAGTCGTCTACATTTAGAACTAAAAACAACTTTTGGCGGCAATAATCTGGCTTAGTATGAAAATAATTTTAAAAAAAAGATGTCGAACTGTTATAATTGATTTATAAATTTGAAAGTGATAATTTTTTTGCTCCTTTTGGATTATTTTTTCTCATCTATTCAAGAAAAACAGTAAATTCATATATATATAAAAAAAAAACACATAATGCTAAAAATATATAGATATTTATTTTACAATGTATCCGATATATTCATAACTTTTCTCCCAGCGTAATTCAATTTGTTCCATAAAATTGAATATATACGGTTACACTAGCAAAAATTTTTCCGCGCAGCTGTTTTGATAAAATTTTGTCAGAATATTTATTACAAAATATCCATAAAAAGTTTCCGGTCGAAATATTTGCCCTGAAAATTTTCGGAATACTTTAACCGTTAAGTTTCAATAAAATCTATACGTGCAACTTTGTAAATGAATACAAATTTTATCAAATATAGCCTACATTGTTTATTTGGTAAGACTATGTGTTTTCTTTATGCAACGAAATAAAAAAATACGATTGGAACATAAGTGAATTTATTTTCAAGTGATGAATTCCATATTTTAAAATAAAATGCATTAGAACTAGACTATTATGAAAAAGAATTCGTAAAGTTGATAAAGTATGAAAGTTAAATGTAAGCGAAATACTTTTTACAGTTAATAGTACTTAAGAGAAATGAATACTGATTGTTAAGATAGGGTAAGTTTTTATAGAGCATGCCTAAATAAAATTAAAATTATAAATGCGAAACGCTACAATTTCAAAATTAATTTTCATTAGATATTGACTATGTTTGGAATTTATCTCAATGCTACTGAAGTAAAACAAAAAAATATATATTTTTTTTTAAGATTGGAATGTATAAAAAAATAATTTCAAATATTTATAAAAAAATTTTTCGCATAATTTTTTTTTAAAATATTTATTTTTTTCTTTACTTTCGCATTCTAATAGATAATTGTTTCCCACCCCCTTCATATTATGTTTAAAATACTTTCCTTTTAAACTATTGTTACACACAGAGAAGAACACGCAAGGAAAAAAATTAAAATCAATAATCGTTTCAATTTCAATAAAACACTTTAAAGAAAACAATTATTAGAAAATTATCTTTTGTGAAAAAGAAGTTTACAATAAGAGAGAACAAATTTGAGATAAATCAAGCAAAAACCACATAATTCGTAGCAAAAACAAAAAACAAAAAAAAAAAAAAAAATTGAGGAAAAAAATGAGAAAAGCCTCACAAATAACAGAAGTTTTGCAGTTATAAAATTCTTAATGTTACACATCTAATTGCTATTCAGTTAAATACTATTTTAACTCACTCACTATCACATGTTTTCTATAAACAAATGTAAAACACTTGCAATATATTAAGCGGGATAAAGTGCTAAAGATATGAATTAAAAAGGAAACATTTCTTTCAGCAAAACGTTTACAAATGTAAGATCATTCAGAGCATGAAGTTAGAATAATATTTGAATGGTAAACTTTTTTTTAAAAAAAAATTATTTTCCTTAAAAATTCTCAAGCAAAAAGGTTGAGTGTACCCAAGAAGGTGATTGCGTAATTAATATTTTTTTTAAAAAATTAAACAAAAATTATTTTAAAAAGAATCTTTTTAACTTATTTTTAGGGAAGATTGATCAAAAGTGAATCTTTTAATTAATTAAAAACTTTTGTTATGAATTCTCTGAATGTCGTGTTTATTCTTTTTTTGAATCAGCATGTATTTTTGTAACGCTATACATTTGAATATTCTTTAATATAAAACTGCGTAGCAATGAAAATACAATATCAATAAGGAATAGAAGGGAAAAAAACGATGGATCAATGCAGCATATTTCAGACGCCAAACGATTTTACTAAGTTTTCATTTCCTTCCAAAATGGGCTAAATTCATGAAGGTTACATGATAAAGACAAGCACGTATTCTCCATTGAATTCGAAGCTGACATAAATCCAACTTGTACTTATTGTTCTATTTATGTAATTTAAATAAAATTTTAAATTTTATTATTGGGTAAAGATGTTCAAATGTTACAAAAAAAATTTCATTAAAAAGATTTTAAAACTTTTT
Source organism: Trichonephila clavata (assembly GCA_019973975.1). NCBI lineage: Eukaryota > Metazoa > Arthropoda > Arachnida > Araneae > Nephilidae > Trichonephila > Trichonephila clavata. The sequence continues at coordinate 172,693 of BMAO01021541.1, read as the reverse complement.
AAAAAATGCATGGACGAAATGTAATTTGTTTTCCTCTGTCGTTGTTGAAAATTTTTTTCTTTTTGAGAGAAAGTTTCTGCAAAGAGCATCAGATGGCAACGACGAAGCGCATGAACTGATTGGCTGAAAACACATGATTGCATTATCATGTGACTATGATGTCTCAGGAGTTTTTTAACTGATTGGCTGGAAACACGTGGTTGTTACTATCATGTGACTATGACGTCACGTGAAGTTAGCTGGTTGATTTTTTTTGGAAGTAAGAATCAATATTATTGATTTATTATTCTGATTATTAAAACTGAAATAAGTTATATTCATAGCAATAAATTTTTTTCCTTTCTTTTGTGTAATAAATCGTTGTATGAGGTAAATTATTGATCACATCTGTTTTGATGAAGCTAAGATGCAAAACCAATTATGAGTGCCACCGAAAAACAGAAATAAAAACGAATTACTTATACAATTATCGAAGATTTCACCGATAAAAAGCAAAACCTATCCTTTTAATCACACACCCATTTTTTAAAACCGAGATAGAAAAACGACAAGAAAAAGAATAATACTAAATAAATAAACAACGCTTGACGGCTCGCGAGTTCTTTTAACCCCGGTACTATCACTACACACTCTAATAAATAACATCTGCTTCCAAAAATATTCTCTTATCAAACACGCGCAGCTGTTTGCATATTCCATTCGTCTTTTTCTGTTCGCTCCTGTGGCAACGCACGGAAAAAGCAGACGAAATAGTACGAGTAAACCGCAACAAAATGCAGCCATAAATATTTATAGCAGAAAATAACCAACACACAAAACATAAGGAGTTAACGCCATTCATGGTCTGTAGCTTTTGCGAGTTCGTATATTTATTAACTGATTAATATTGATGGTTATTTTGGAATAAAAAAAAGTAAAATAAAAACACTGTTCTCTTCACCATTACCGAACGAATCTGTCGTTTAAAGAAACCATTAGGGAAAAAAGAGTAAAAAGTCGGTGTGCATTTATCCTTCTTTTTATTGACAGCGAGTTTAGTCATTGAATAAAAATAATAAGGAAATGTTCTTGGCAGGGAGAAATGTGTTAATGTAAATTTAACTACTCATTCAAATTTTCCGAAATAATTTTAGAATAATGGTTAAAATTAATGATGATATCGACTAAAGAGAATAATTGCGCGGTTTCAAGACAATGGTTTTAATGATGATACATCGTATTGTTTATTGAATATATTATTTTGCAATATGTAAAGATTCAGGTTATTGGATGTTTAATGTTTTTCTTTATTATTTCGTATCTAAGTTCTTATTTTTGGTTGGGAATAATTATTTCAAATTACGAAATGGGAAATATAAATTTCGTTTTCATGTTTTGTTTTGATTAAATTGCTAAACATGGTGATTTTGTTCGATTTCTTCCTTATTTTGCTTTTGTTTAATTTTATGAATATACATCTCTTTCTGTTTTGATTAATTCATTTTCTTACTATTCTTTTAACAATTGAAACTTCTTTAAAATATTTTTGTTGTCGATTAATTTTGGTAGAATTGTTTAATTTCTTAATCTTTGTCGATAAGTTTTTCATTTAAAATATATATATTACAGTGGGTAAAAAAGTATATATATTTGCACACCTACATTTTTGTTTGCAATTCATAAAAAGAAGCATTAAGAAATAAAAAAATTGGTATTGCCAAATCAGAATAAGTTTAATCATCCAAAACAACAGAAAAATTACAATAATATAAATAACAATGCTTTTTGTAACAAAATTAAAATATCTCGTGTCAAAAAAGTATTTGCACACCTGCATGAATACAAAGAAATAAAATATTTAAGCAAATTTCAAATAACTAATATTTAGTATGCATTCATTTAGCATCTATTACTGCTTGTAATCTTGCTGGCATTGTTTTAATTAAATTTTCTGTAACAATAGGGTCAGTATTTGACCACTCTTCAATAAGGGAATGTTTAAGGGCAGATTTGCTTGAAATCTTCCTTTTTCTTATTTTTAAACCCACAGAATTCCACAAATTTTCCAAAGGATTAAGTCTGGTGATTGTGGTGAGTGGCAAGTTTTCTGGGTACATGATAAAGCAACCACATACGTGTTATACCGGCAGTGTGCTTGGGATCATTGTCTTGCTGAAAATAGTACGAATTACTGATACCAATTTTATTGCACTTTGTGGCAAGTTATCTCGCAACACATCAATATAGATTCGAGCTGTCATATTCCATCAATGAAACACAATTACCAACTCCTTTGCTAGCCATGCACCTTCAAATCATAACAGAACCTCCTCCATGTTTAACTGTAGGTAACATATTTTTGGTATGAAAAGCAGTACAAGGTTTTCTCCAAACTAATTTCCTGACATCTGATTTAAAGATATTGAACTTACTCTCATCGGAGAATATGACATTTTTCCAGAAATCAATTGGCTTATTGATATATTCCTTAGCGAATTCAAGTCTCTTCAGTCTATTTCGTTCAGTCATGAGAGTTTTTCCTAGGAGATCTCCATAAATTTGTGCATCATGCAGGACATTTCGAACACTTTGGGCACAGATTTAAGCTCCAGATGTTGAAGCGACATCATTGCTAATGTAACTGCACTAACAAATAGATTTTCGATGCTTCTCTTATGATTTTTCGCTTTATTCGCAGTGAAAGTTTTTTTGGCATCCAGAGCGCAAGTTATTTGATATAGATCCTCTTTCTTTATGACGTTTTATAACATACCGAACAGTAGAGAAGCAAACATTTACTATTTTACCTATTTCTCGATAACTTAGGTCATTTTCACGTAGAGAAACAATTTTTTCTCGCAACGAAATCGGCAGTTCAGATTTCTTAGGTGCCATAACAATTTGAAATCGACAATCAACTGATAAAGTTTCGACAATACTCTTTTATAGTAGTCTTACGTATGTTATTTACTGCGAGATGACTGTCAAATAATTAGCAAAAAAATGCAAATTTGCTAAAGTTGAGTTGAGTGTGCAAATACTTTTTTGACGTAAGATATTTTAATATTGTTGCAAAAAAATGTTTTTTATTAATATTATTGTATTTTTTGTAATTAATTTAAATGAATAGGCTTATTTTATTTTTAAAATGCCGATTTTGTATTTCTTCATGCATTTTCTTATAAATTGTGAACAAAAATGTATGTGTGCAAATACTTTTTTGTACCCACTGTATATATATATTTTATCTTGCAAGCAAAACATTCATTTCCATATGGATTGAATTTGAATCATTCATTTTTATACTTTCTGGAATTGTTGTAAACATTTTTTCCCTCAAATACTTTTCAGCGAATAATCCATTATAAGCTATCCACTGAAAAAATTTTAGCTTTGTATAAAAAAAAATGTTTTTTTGTACCTTTTTTTCTTTCTTTTTTTGTAGAAAAAAGTTAGCTTTCTTTTTAAAAATGCAGACTGCATTTAATAACATAAACATATGAAAACGTTTCCATTTTGGGGGGTGAGAGAGGGTATTTTTTATTAACGTGTGTGTCTCTTTAATTTGAAATAATGGATATGACAAAATGATATAAAAAAGAGCAATTTGTTTTTGTTCTGAAACAGTAAACTGATAACAATTGGCATAACAGAAAATCGATTCAGAAAAATATGTTATTCCAATTATCTGTCATAAACTTCAATGCTAAGTTTCCCTTAACATCGTAAATGTGTTTTAAATCCACGTTAACAAAATCCTTCATTTGTGTTAACTCCACAAAAACAACAAAAAATAAAAGTTCGTGTTTTATTTTCAAACCAAACGTATTATATCTGTAATAGGTACATAAAAAAAGGTTTAAAGAAATTTAAATAAATAAAATAAAACACACTTTCCACAAACTTTCATTTTGAGATTGTATGATCAATTTGCTGAATTAAACACATTCTTTTTAATGGGGTTTTATATTTACATAATAATTTTTACTTCAATAAATCGTTCGAAAAAATACAGTTTTTACTTTTCTATTATCCTTAGCTCAAAAAAATTAAATACTACTGTCTTCAAAGGAATGAAAAGAGAAGTATGTGATTCATGGATTAGTAATTTTCTCAGTCGTTTGCTGTGATTTCATATTAAGACGAAAGAAACGTCTGTAAATGGAAACGGGAGAATAATAAAGTTTCGACTTAGTGGCAGCGTGTGTATTTGTAGTGCGAAGAATATATTTCCCAAGAAATTGTGTATTTGCAACTTTTTTCAAAAATTAACAGAAAAGGATTTGTTTATATTTTTGCCCGTAAGGTTTCTTTTATTGTATTTGTTTGCATAAAATTTTTTTTTTATCTTTTATATACAGTGAAATACTTTTAACGCGAAAACGCCTTAGACGAAAAAATGGTGAACACGTAATAATACAACGGTCTCGACAAATTACTATGAATTTTCATGCCTTTTTTCTCTTAACACGAAATGAAAATCGTTTGACACGAAAAGATTTCCTTTCTGGGAATGAACAAAATACGAAAAACACGCAGGCTAGATTTAAGAGGGGTGTGAAATGAAAGAGAGATTGCTTCAATGTTTCGTAGAAAAGAGGCTAACTTGGCTTTGAAATACCCACAGAATGTGACACGAGCCAATTTTGTTTATCAAATCTACTTTCACCCTCCACCCCTACAAACGTCACCCAAAAAGAACACATCTATGATCAGTTTGCTTTGGAATTCGGTGACATCGTAGTGTGAATAAAAATCTCAGTTTTTTTTTGTCGTTTTTTTTTCTTTCATTTTTCGAAGAATTTTTTTACGGGGGAGCACAATGGCAAAGAGCTCAGGGGGAAAGAAACTGCTATGTCGCTTCAAATGAAGATGGAGCGCTTTCAAGCTGTTAATCAAAAACAGAAGACGAAAACGGAAATATATAAATATTTTGATATTGCTAAATTTTATAAAATTTTTATAAAGTTCTTGTAAATGTTTTGTTTTATTGATTTTTGTAAAATACATGCATATATACATATGTTGTAGTGTCTCGACAGGGTAGCATTTACGGTCATACAGTCAATCGTTAAAATCCCTTTATTCCTGCGTTAAGTAAATATTATCTTGAATACACTATTAAAGTATAAAACATTCCGTTGTTCGCTGGGTAAGAAGAAAAAAATAAAGTCACGCGCAAAAGTCCCGTCAGGGCCGCCAAGCCATTGTGCCGCTTATATTCTCCTCCTTGGTTCGTCGGGCATCAAAATCCAGAAGTGGAGTACCATTGTTTATATTGGTACTGAGGACACTCGTCCCACAATTATTTTGGTCCAGCAAGATCAGGAAACGGGAACAGCGAGTCTTCTTCTTTTTTTTTTTTGATTCCGCGAATCGATCCTTTTAAACTCCAGGGGCGGAACACCTGCACCCCCCGCCACCTCTCATTGGCGGGCCACAAATTTGGCACGCGGTTCCTCCGACGTCATTCACACTCCACTGGTGCGAGCGAACAGTAGCCCGGCGCCTTCTGATCTCTCCCGCAACAAAGGCTTGTGTCCAATATCTGGGGCTATAATTCGACCGGTCATACTTTTCGCCGAGGGCACTTCTGTGACACTCTTTAGAGCCAAAACTTTCTCTACAGATTGGCTCCATCAATGGGGGAGGCTAATCTCAGCCCAAAAGTTGAGTATTCGGACAAACAGGCGTCCGTAAGTCAGGAAGTAAAGAAAATAGTAGCGACTATTAAGCCACTCTTCCAAGCAGTTCGCACGTGTTATGCCTCCGGCGTAAAGGGCGAACCACCGGTGCCTTTTATAGAGACACAATGTCAGGGCAGTCAACTGATCATCCATACTTCAATCGTGACATGTATAGAAGGGTGTGAGTTCTGCTAATGAGCCGACGTTACAATGTTTGTTCATAAAATGTACTAATGAACTTAATTTTGTTGAATGTATAATAATGTTGAATTTTTTTTACTGTATTCTTTAACACGAAAATGCATTTCAGTCCCTTCAGTTTCGTGTTAAACGACTTTCACTGCATTATCGTTTTCAGTTTTCTTTATATGCAATTCTTTGTACAGACTTTTCAGACTACATTTTTGGATTTCCGTGTTCAATATATTCTATTATTACTGTATTTTAATTTTAGATCTCTGTGGGGCATTAGGATACTTATCGCTGTATTGCCGGTTGCATTAGAAATAAGTAAACGTTTTAAATAACTGAAAAAATATGTTCTGTATATCAGTATTTTTAATAATAACTTTGACAAAAGTACGAATAAATTAATTTTTTTGCTGTTATTGTTAGTCTTTCGAGCAAACGATTATTGCAAAGAATAATCAACTGATTATGGAAATATTTGGGCAGACAAGTTAGGAGCAGAACATGTAACCTGGAACTTTCTAACTAACAATTATTTTTATTTTCAGCATTTAATGCTTATGTTTCCTTAAAATGGCATGCTGATGTACGTATACCTTATTTTATATTAATTTTTTTTAAAAACTTTTTCTTGCTTGTTCCTTTGGAAAAATTGGGGATAAATAGGCTTTAGTCTGTCGTATACAACGCCTTTTAGCAAGGTTCTTCAGTTTTTACTTTTTAAAAGTACTCTGCTGGCTATTAAAATTTCAACACTATGAAAGAGGGATGGTGAAAACTTCAAATGCGCGTGAAGATTCTGGGATATACAAATGATTAGCATTTAAGCGTTGTAGAACGGTACTGAGGAAAGAAACGACATCTCAAAATCTGTAGAAAAGGAAAATTACGTAGGTTTCTCATTCAGAAAACGCATTTGAATGTTGTTTGTTTGTGAGAAGATCGTGTTATGTCTCGTAAAAAGAGAAAAAGCTTCCAGCACTTATCAGAATTCGATAGCGGCAGGATTGTAGCCAATAGTGAGTGCAGTTTATCATTCCTCGATATTGCCTGTTATATTGGTCAAAATCTAACAAAAATAGCGCGAATGTGTAATCTCTGGGTTTATAAGGGTCATACTGAATGCCATACAGGATTTCAAAAGCCTGCGATCATTAACGCTCGAGAGGATGTACGTGTTGTCAGTCGACCTTCCAGGATTCTAAGTACGGACTAAAAGTCAGGATGTGGGTTTGTTTGCCACACGACAAGTATCCGCACGGACCGTGAGGTGATGTCTGGACTGTCTACACGAGGACCATTATAGCAGTTTTCCATATCATTGCAGCATATAGACGCAGTGGTGCACCCAACGCCAAATTAGATACAGGAATAGCACCATGTTGTATTTCAGATTACTCCCGGTTCTGCTTGCAACATTACCAGGGACGTCTTAATACAGCGATGCTCAACCTTATTTTCCACCAGGTCGTATACGTATGACAACTATTTCATGTGGACCACAATATGAAGATTAATGCGGAGGAGGGCGCTTTAAGACCAAAGACATTAAAAAAGTATAAAATTGATCAAAATTTTGACTATTTTTGGTTTTATTTTAAAAAACAATATTAAACTTCATCAAAATCAACTCACAAAAAATAGGTTTCATGCATTTTTTACCCTGTTATGGGGTAATTACGATATCTTTTCATCAATTATACCAAGTCCCCCACCCTCAAATATTTTGTTGCTGTTGCAAAGATTTTTTTTTAAAGAAAGTCAATTTTATCTCGTCTTGAAAGAGATTCTGAAATAAAAAGAGCCGTTGAAAGATTTGCGCTTGGTGGTATTTGTATTTTACGAGCAAAATTATAATTTTTAAAATAAGGTTTTATTTTTTAAATGTATCATTTTCAAGACAAAACAAACAAGTTTTTGATCCATGTTTGATTTTCTCTACGAAATAGTCAAACATAAGATCCCTATCGTCTTGAAGCAACATATATTCTTTAGATATTTTTCGCTTGGAAGACATGAGAGTTAACAAAAAATTAGTTTCACCCACGAAATGTTGCTATTCCACTGTTAACACTAACCGTTACAATTATAACAAGAAAAAAGTTATCCCCCAATTCATACCAACACGACATCTAGAGGAAAATTGATACTTGGAATTAATTGCTTGATTGACGGAATTTCTTGCTAAATTATTTATTCATTGTTCTCTTAAATAATTGAATTTGTTAGTGCAACGGGCCATGGATGGGTCACTCAGAAAGGTCCAGTGGGCCACATGCAGCCCGTGGGCCTTAAGTTAAGTATCGTTGTCTCAACCCATGGGCCAACTGGGTCTGGGCCCATTGCCTCGGTCTCTATAGGGTCTCCTCTCGTTCTCGACTGAGTCTTTATAGGATCATGATTCGACTAATTTTAATGGTCAAATTGCAAGGGATTTCCCCTGAAATCCGTTAATGATTGGGAATTAGAATGAACACCAGCCTCATCAAAACAAATATAATTTATTTATCCTTTTATAAGTCTCACAAACCCAGGGAAGTGAAATACACAGAAATAAAGTATTGGAGCCAAAACGAGAAAGATGAGATATTTAATATTTAATTACAACTAGAATCACTTACGTTTGGAAATAATCATAACTCTTACTCTTATCTGAAATAATCGACTTCTAGTCGATTTGAATCTAATTCCAATATCTTACTGACTGAACTGTCAGTTATAAATTTTATATATTAATTAATTAATCGACGAATCTCTCTCTTCTGGCTTTCAATTGCTTTACGTTTTAACCACAAACTCTATCACCTAACTCCTAACCTCTCTCACTATTTGAACCTAAAAGTTAAATGCTTAAATATACGACATGATTTAGATAGATAGCATCTTCTTCTTCGGGAGAAAGTTTTCAATTGAACAATATTTAAATTAACGGAATTTCCTCCGAGAAGATTATCAAAAGGTACGCGAATAGACCCGTTACAAAATGTTATTTTCGGTTGTATTCACCAAAAAACTGGGAATTTCGCACTATATGGCAACTGGCAACAGTCGCAAGACTGTATTGTTATGGGATGACCGTTGTCCATGTATAGGTTTAGATCTACTACCATACACCATCATTACTCATTAAGTCAAAGAGCGGCAGTCGGTTGAGATGATTGGTGCGATTTTAAGTCATGCTCATTTGTTTGTTTCGGTTTACTATTTATAAGAGTATTTTACAACGTATGCTGTGTACTATCTACTCTTAAGGGTCATAGGTGAGGCCTACATTTGTGAAAGGGCCCAAGGCCTACTTTTACATGGGGACACAGGGCCACAATAAGTCTTAAGACGTCCCTAAAAATTATGATGGACTTATTAGTGTCTTGAAGCATCGAGGAGAACACAAACGGCTTGCTCCATTGGATATCGTCATACGGGCTTTCCACCTGGTATGCTGGTGTGGACAGCCATTGGATACAAGACACAACACCTCTTGTTCGTAGTACCAGTGTTACATTTCTCTGATTTTAAGGCCGATAGCTAAACTCCGTCTTCGAAGCTTCAATGTCATCTTTCAACAAGATAGCTTAAGATCTCGTGTTGCTCGTCGAGTCCTGATCAACCTCAACATAGAGACTGTTAAGCTGTTGTTCTGGCCAGTACGTTTTCCAGATCTCTAGCCTACTGAAAACATCTGGTGATGGGCTGCAGAGAAACTGGGTATCCACTGCTCTCAAGACACTTTATTTGATGAAGAGTGACATAGATTTGAAGTTGCATGGAGTGACTTGCCCTTATCTGTCCTCCAAGCCCAGATCGACTTGAACCTAACCGTTTTAACCGCCAAAGGTTGAAGCTGTGTGTACTGATTTCAAATTCTGTATGCCAGTGATTCTTAAACTGGGGTTCACGGACCCCTGAAGGTTCGCAGCGCCTTTTCAGGGGGTCATCGGAGTCTCTCATGTAACGTTGAGATTTCCCTTTTTTGCAGATTCTGAAAGGCCTCGTGGAAAAATTGAAAGATGTGCCGTACTAGACTAGATCACTAAATTGTCCTCAATGAAAAAGCTCTACTAGAACTTGTATTTTGATAAAGAATATTAAGTCGAAAAGGGATGTGTGTTCACAATCTTGGGAATCCGCGATGTCACGCTGATACATAAGGGGCGCGTTTAAGAAGCGTTGCTGTATACCCACAAAGTTTTCTGAAAACAAATTTAATCGTGTTTGCATTCTATTATACCGTATACATACTATAAGTAAAACTGTGTCATCCCCCCCCTTCTTTTTAATTTTAATTTTCTTAACTCTGTTACTGGAACAAGCATTCACTTGTAATTTTAAACTCAATCAGAACTTTAACAAAAACTAAAGTATATTTTTTGAGAACTAACACTTCAAATCGTTAATACAGTTATCTATTGTACGTGTATATTTTATTTCTCGATTTACATAAAAGTGCAAAAAAATTTATATTTTAGAAAAAAATCATTCCTGGAATATTTTTTTATCAAAATTAACAGAACAAAATATAAATTTACGATTAACTATAGAGCATTCATTTAATGTCCCCAATCGATTCAAATTTAAAAAAAAAAAAAAAACTGCAACATTTTTATTTCGGAACATTTTTGTTACCACTCCCAAACGAGAGAGAGGGGGGAAAAACCTTTACATACATAATCCATGAACACTTGCACGTGTTTCCTTCCAACACCCTCCTATGGAGCACGTGTTTGCAGAATCCTCCGGGGTGCCATAAAAAAAAGTGGGGGATAGCGAAAGAATCATCATTTTAATATCCGAATAAATAAAATACAAAAAGTTACTCCGGGGATAAGCCAAACGATTTTTTTTCCACTGAAAGAACACTGGTGTGAGAACGAGGGAAGCTCTTTCCCCACTTCGTACTTTTCAATAATCCATCAACCGGGGCTTATGGGGCGATCCGTGTGCACACCGGTCCTCTCTAAAAGTGTGCTTCCACAGAAGCTCTTTGTGCCTCCCGACCTCCTAGTCGACCCTCTTGGGGGTCAGGGAGAGTGAGGTGCAAGCCGCATTTCCGTGTAAATGTTGCCGAGCTTGAAAGTTAGTAACTTTGGAGTGAGAGGTTAAATTTGGGGACATATTTCGTTGAGGGATGACAGGTTCTCCTACATTATTATTTAGGGGTGTATTAAGGACAGTAAATCTCGCATGTATTTAAAAAAAGGATTTTGGAGCTGTAAAAAAAATTAATTTGTATACAGGCGAACTTAGCAGAAAATATTGAAATAAAATTTTATTTTTCGAAATGAAATAAAATGCACAGTAAAATCACATGTATTATTTATTTTGGCATGCATTTTCTGGCATGTATTATTTATTATTAACGAATTACATCATGAGTGTTCAAATACGTCTGGGTCACCAAATTTATTTTGTGATATATTTCCTGAAACCAGGTCCGTGGTATTCAATTCCAAATAAAGATTTCAAATTCTTCTTCCATCACTTTATTCACAAACCAAAACACTTAACATTTAGAGCAACTATTAGATCAACAAACATAAAATCAGATGACAGCAATCGATTGAACAAGCATAAATCGAAATAAAAATTATTGTTGCCACCGTGCCCAACTCAAAAAGTGATTGCATCTTTTTTAACTGATTGAGTCTGTGGCACGTATTGCCACAGCATTGTTAAAAATTTATATCATGTATCCTAGTTTTCCATTTTTGTCATCAGAAATACCGTATAATCCAGCCTATAACGCGCACTTTTAACACAAAAAATAAGATCGGAATCGACGGGTGCTTGTTATACGCTGGGTATAAAAATGAGAGCTTTACATATAAAAAAAAAAGGATGAGCATAGAAAAAAAATAAATTTCTACTTATATCTGAATAATATTTATTTAAAAGTAATCCCACATTCCTTATAAACTTAAGGGGGTTGCAAATTTAGAAGTATACTATCTTCTTTCTAGGAATAATATACTTCAAATAAATGACTTCAAAACATAAGAGTATTGCATACGTACATTTTCGGATTCTTCGTAAAAAAGGGGGTGCTCGTTATACAGCGAATATACCTAAAAATTAAAAATTGCAGCTTGAAAGTATAGGTGCGCGATATACGAAAGATTTTACTGTAGATTAATTCCCTCCCATGTTAAGAAATTTTAAGGAAAAGAAATACTCGAATCTAAGCCGCTATAGATTCTAAGTCGCTCCCCCCCCAATTCTCTATATGCTTTTGAGAAAAACTGTGTGAAAGGTTCATAAAAATATCTTATACTTCAGAATTTTAAAAAAAAAATTTTAATGAGAAATTATAGGTTAATAAATAATTTATTTTATCAGTATTAGAAACTTTCAAACACAAACATGAACCAGTAATTACCCTAACCGTCAGTATCATGTTTCGAAAATCATTCGTCACTCCCTTTGTCACAGCTCACTTCGAAATTGGTGCCGGCGTCGCCATTTTCCCACACCATCTACTGTACATGAAGTACAACATTTTTTTTTTAAAGTATGAAACACAGAAGAATGTAACAGATATAAAACTGTTGAACATTTACAAGGAAAAATTATATCACTTTGCTTACGCCATCGACGTATATTTGCATCATCCGAGTCAAATTTTCAGTGACCGCTGCTCTGTTTGCGTTTTTTTCCCTACACATATCCCCCCCTTTCATATTTGCATCTTAATGAACTCATCTTGATTCTATTACCGATATCTTTGATGTTATAGTGATTAAAAGAAAGCGTGTACAAAAAGTTTTTCCCTAAATACGAGCAGACGACAATGCTAAGGATAGACTGAATACTGGAAATAAATTGCCGATTGGGATAAGTCATCCATGCAAGTAGTCATGAAAGACGATTATATTTTTCCTTTTGAAAGGGGTAGAAATTCAATTTTCCCCATCCAACAAATGTTTTGCCTTCGATTTTGAGCCGCACTCGATTTTCAGCAGTATTAACACTGGAAAAATAGTGCGGCTTAGATTCGAGTAAATACGGTAATTTGTACTTAAAATTATTGCGCACTTTGTGGATTAAATCTTTTGCTTGCTTTACATAAATATAACCATTAAAAATAAAAAACGTCATTAAAAATAAAAAACTTGGGATTTTTTTTGTGATGGATTTTTTTTGTAGTCCAAATTTTATGAATTGTCGCCCCCCTCCCCTCATGTACAATAAATATCGAAAAGAAGAAAAAGAAGGGGAGGGGGGAAACCGCTTCCAATTATAATAAAATTTGTCATTTTTCCTAAGCACTTTTTTTAAAATGAATAATGACCTTGTCAGGTGAGGTACTGGTAACCGCAGAAACAACTCTTGATTTGAATGTTGTTTATTTAATACTTCTAATCCTTCCCCAAACTTCACAAGAATTTTTTTTTACAATAATAAAAAAAATGTAGTAGAATATGAACGTTACAAACTTCTGACAAATTTTACTGAATTATCGTTCGTTTTAAAGTAGTTAGTATCAGAGCAATTTTCTGATGTTTTTCATTAACTTAATTCAGAATTTGATACCCTTCACAACCTTTTAATACAAGATTATTGTTAGTATTATCATTATTATTTTAGCATACTACATCTGTAAACAGATTTTTGAGTGTTAAGGGTTTACTGTCTCATTTATAAGAATTTTTTCACAATTTTTAAATACTTGAGTAAATTAATGAAAAAATGTAAGTATCAATTATAAATGCACAGTAATTTACATCGATATTTTGTACAAGCATTTGAATTCTAATTTATTTTATTCTTATTCAAATTCTTTTAATTTCTATCTAAGCTTCTCAAAAAAGTTTTTTCTTCTAGTTCTTGATTACGACGAAAAACTAATTTTTGCTCTAGTTGATGTAAACTGCAAAAGTGACAATGTATTTTTTTTTTTTTTTTGCTTTCAAAAATGAAAAAAAAAAAAAAATAAGGATTTTTTTAATTGATATGCCTTTTTGTCACCTAACACTAATTCAAAAGATTTTTTGAAGGAAAATATTTTAAAAAATTGTTCAGTAAATCCTACAGTTTGAACACAAAAACTTATTTTAATTTTTTTATTATAAAAATAATACTAGAATTCAGGAATAAACTTTAAATATTTTGCTGTACTAATGTTAGCATACATTTTCTTTAAAATTTTTTCATTTATTGTAAGATTGATACTCTCTTTTTCTTTTTTCCACCACAATAAAAAATTTAAAGAAAAAAATATTCTAAAATAACTACAATCAAATAAGTTAAGCACTTCATACTCCGAAAAAAACCCAGAGAAAAATGAAATTTAAAACGACTCATAAATCAATGGAAGAAAAATCACTTGTACTAAATCATTCTTTTATATTTAGCCATTTTATTTTTTTAAATCCACTTCTAAAAACTTCAATCCAAAGCGCATTAACATTTTCTTTTTTTTTAAATGGAAAATTCTTATCTTAATAAACATATTCAATAAATCAGGAAAAAATAAAAGAAGGCTTAAGAGAAGCGAAAAAGAAAATTCTTTTTTTTTTATGAAACTGCAGACGATTTTTTTTTATGAACTTCGAAAGACAATAAATTAATATAATGTGATGGTGAAAAAAAGCTCGGAAACTAATTTTAGATAATTGATTAAAAATGTAATTCATTTAGTAGACAAAAAGGTCTCTTTAACGGAACCATTAGTGAGACTGAAGTGAAGTCAAGGGATCCGTAATGAATGAAGCCACCGTACAAAATAATTAAGAAGAGTGTGACCAAAAGTATCACCGGTGAATATTTTAGCGAAGCTATGCGATGTAATTAAATTATTAATATTTAGATATTGGGTGGTGGCAACAGCATGATGCATGGCTCCATTTAGTGTAGAAGCTCTTTATTCGGATTGATGGCGGTTTTTTAGGTGACGGGTATTTTTTATAAGTCTTACAGTGTTCTAAATTTATTTTAATTTAATGTATTCTATTATTTTAATCTTACTTGTTGTGGAATATATTTCGTCAAATTATGTGCCTAGAAATTTGAAAATGATAGAGTTAAGGTATGCTTTATTTTTTTTTTTTTATAACCGAATTGTTTTAAAATTTTCTTTGGAATATTTTTGTTAAGAAGTAAATTTTTATTGTTCTTACAAAAATTTGATTATTATATTTTTTTATTATTATTATATATAATAAAATAATAATTATATATATGTATTGTAATTATTACTATTATTATATGTTATAATTATTGTAATAATAAATTATATATTTTATTGTATTATGTTAAACTACGTTTCAAAGTTTTTTGGATAAATTTTTATGGTTGAAAAAGATGTGAAAATATATCTTTTTAACCAAAATAATTAAAGAAATACCTTATAATAATGTATATTTTTAATGCATGCTATTTAATTTTCGTTGTATTCATATTTTTTTTTAAAGAAAATTATAAAAAGTCTATTAATTTTAAAAAATCGAAGAGATGTATCTCAGGATATTATATTATTAATCTGCATATTTTTCAAACAGCTGTAATATTTAAAAAACAACAATTTAAAAAAATTTCAAGGAAAACCTTTCGAATAATATGAATTTTTAGCATTTGTTATTCAATCATAAATTCATTTATTTCTCAAAATAAAGAATTAATTCTTATCATGCTTCTTAACATAAAATTCATTTCATTTACAAAGCTTTCAAATGTATTTTAAAACCTTTTATTTGTTTAACATTAAATATTTTCTGAGAATACAGAAGGTAAAAGACATTTTACTTTCTGTTTACTTTGAAATCTATTCTTTAAATTCGTTAAAGCTTTCGTAAGCAATAATCGTCTGATCGTTAAAAGCAGCTGCCATTTTTCTCTTATTTAATTGTAACATTCTAAATTACATCCAATAAAAATTCCAACAACATTAAATTAAATGTTAGGAAAGCAAACATTAATTTTAATACTTCTTTTCAAATTCAGGCGATTAATTTGAATAAAGTTTAAAGCAATAATAAATAACTGAATTTAGACACCGAATGCATTATCTAATAAAATGCTTACACTTATAATTTAATTGGTACTTTTCAAATTGTTTTAGAAGTACAATGAATATCAAACAAGTATTATTCGCTGATAAATATTTTATCGGAAATTCATTTTAGTAGAAGTTAATCGGCTTTTAGTAATGAACAATTATGCGAAATTATTCTAATAAACTTCTAATAGTTTTGAAGGAAAATGCTCTATGATACTTATAAATTCAGTTTATTTTAATTCTAAACATTCGTCTTAACGGTGATAAGTAGCTTTCGTTTGTAAATAGCATTTAATAGACTTTGTATTCTTAAACTAAGAAAGGGATTTAAATATTTCCCCCAATTTTCCAAGGCAAATGGTTTTCTGTTAAGTAATGAATAAAATAACAAAACAAAATCCTTTCGCAAAATGTCAAATAGGAATGTATTAATTTAATGCTCTTCAAAACGTATTGAATCTAGTGTTTTAATCTTTAGTACATATTACATTACTCTTATTATTATTATTATTTTAAAATTATACCTGCTCTTAAAACATAATTTATTAAAGAAAAAAAGAAAAACAAGTTTGAAAGTTATTTAAAAAATATTAAAAAAGTTTCTTTCTTTCTTTACATTAAAAAAAATCTCTCCAAAACTTCTCTTGGAAAATTAACCAAGCATTTGCTTAAAAGTTAATGAATAATAACATTCAAATATACGATCAAGAAATATTATTGACTTTGAAAAAATTGTAAATGTATAATATTTGAAAAGAATAAAGATTATCATAAAACGTTTTAAATGAACCGTGTGACTGTTGGATTTTTTTGAAAATAATTTTTTTTCCCTTGAGGATTTTACAAAATAATATATTTTTTTCGTTAAAAAATAGTATTTTTTAAAATTGATTTTGGATATCTTTTTCATCTATACACCTGGCCGAATAAAAATAAACAGTACAAAAAATTGCCACATACAAATATTTCCATGCATTTATATAATATAAAACATTTGGATTTAATTAAAAAATTACTGTGTGGTCGAGGCCGAGTGGTCAAGTGTAGACCGACTGGTCATGGTCAAAGTCCTCATTTTTCCGGTCGAGACGGGGGTTCGAGTCCTGGTGTCACATACGACCCACTGTGTAAAGGGGGTGTTAAATCTGTCCAAGCTCACAGTTCTCACGTCAGCGTGGTGTGGAAGTTTGCGGTGGCAGCTTGAGTGTCGTCTCTTGACCGTGATTCAGAATTACAAGGCATATCACCATAAGCCCTCGTGTTGTTTCGAATTCCAATGTTTCTAAACAAGCAATCAATCAACCAAAAAGGGCATGGAGCCAAAAATTTTAAGCAACCAAAAAGGCAACTAATTAAGTGACATAATACAAATCAGAGAGTAATCCTACAACTTCAATCCCTTAATCTTACTTTTGATTTTTTTTTTTAACAAAACTATTTTTTTCTCTTAGTTTGAAAAAAAAAAACGCATGGCAGTTTTTACCTTCAGCAAAAACGTTACACTAATATAAAAACAAATAATATATAAATTTTTTTGTTATGTCAATTCCTTCTTAGGTCAACAAAGAGAAAAAAAAATGTTATTTTAGTTACTTTTTATTAAATAATTACAATTATAATATAAATATATATAGGCGCATGACAGAATCACAATATTAAGTGACAAAATAGAAAGATATATTCCTTGCAATTTTCCACTTTCCTTTCTATACAGGGTGTTGGACTTTTTTGTTTGTTTGTTTGTTTGTTACTATTTATTCATTAATTACTCGCTGGCTTAAATCCTCATTGTATTATCACTCGTTGGTAGAGCCGATACAGAGTTATATAAAACAAGACATACCCTCATACAACAGCAAGTCTTCACTCTTACTAACTAACTAACCTACCAACTGTCCAACTAGAAACTTACTGACTGAGGGTGGCACAGCTTTCTCAACCAGTTACTACGTCATCCTTTCGGTTACAGTTAAAACACAGTCTGTTGCACATTTAATTATTCTAATAAAACAGTATAGTGAAAAAGAAATCACGTTCTCAGAAAGGCTATTCGATTCGTGGGATTCGAACCCACTACCTTTGGATTAGAAATTCAACTCGTTATCCATTGCGCTACAGGGACACAACGAACGATTTTCCTTTCTATATTTGCTAATGGACTATTATTTTTGTTTGTTGCTTTTCATTTTTAAATTTGATTAATGAATAAATATTTGAAAAAACTGTATTAACATTAAGTGTCATACACTACAAGTTTGAAAAAATGTATCTGAACTTGAATGGATGAATAGAAAGTATTTTATTAACAATTGAAAATTTGAATAAGATATATAAATATATATAGGGAGAGAGTGAACTGATAGTAGGAATTGAATATAAAGCTTTTTCTCGTGATTTTTTTTACTAAATAATTAATTTTTTTCGTATAAATCATTTAATGAAACAGCCTAACTCTCAATATGGAAAATATATACAGTAAAATACGTTTAACGTGAAAACGCTTAAGACGAAAAAACGGTTAACACGAAATAATGCAACGGTTCCGACTAAGTATTATATGTATTTTCATGCAGTTTTTTTCCCTTAACACGAAAAGATTTCCCTTCTGGGTGTGAACAAAATACGGAAAACACACCAGCCGCTCGGGCGAAATTTAGGAGGGGTGTGAAATGAAAGAGAGTTAATTTCACAACTTTCGTAGAAAGGATGTGACGGATCTATACGCGGCTCTACTAACCCCTTCAGGACTCTTTAAGGAAAATATTTAATTCAAACAACTTTCACCGAAGGTAAGAAAACGTGATTTTGCAAATTAAGATTATTATATAAATTCTGTATTCACGAGTTTAGAGAGTTAGTGATGTGTGGATCGAGAGTTAGTGAAGAGAATATCGTGAGTTATTGAAATGAGAATCTAAGATTATTAAAGTGAGAATTGACGATATCCAAAGTGAGGATCACTTGGAAGTGAGCTGATCAAGACAGCTATTAGTGTTCAAGGCCTTATCTGTAGAACTTCTGTCTGACAAGAGTTCAGGTATTGTGCGTATTATTTAAATAGAAGTTAGAAACTAAATTGCTAGGGAGCATCTGAGTTAATAACGAGCTTGTATAGGTTATCGTAGAGATTAGTTGAGTGTCCGTAATATTATTCCCAGGCTAACTGGTCTCATCTTTAAGCTCTAAATAGTGATCAAACTATCTTAATTGGATTATTATTGTGCTTGTGTTGGTAATTGTGACAGTAAAATAATTTTAGGGAATCATGTATTCTGATCAATTAGTTGCTCCCACACTTCTAGCAGGGTCCGAAAGTTGACAAGAGGGGGCTTAGAGGGAAGTAGGCATAGCAGAACATCACAAGGAGGCTAACTTGGCTTTGAAATACCCTCCGAATAGCATGTAACACGAGCCAATTTTGTTTATTTAATCTACTTTCACCCTCCACTCCTACTCACGCCACACAAAAAGAACTCATCTCTCATTAGTTGATTTTAGAAATCGGCATCGAGTACATCGTAGTGCGAGTAAAAATCAGTGAGTCTGGTTCGCACTGTTTTTCAATTTTAGAAGAATTTTTTTTATACGAGCAGAACTTTTTTTCTTGGTTGCACAAACTGCTATTTTGCTTAAAATGAAGATGGAGCCGCTTAAGGCTGTTGATCAAAAACAGAAGACGAAAACGGAAATCTGTAAGGATTTTGGTGTTGCTGACTGTACTTTATCACCTACAATTAAAAAAGAGAGGAAATTAAGGAAATGTTTCATGCATATATACAAACGCAAATATAATGTGTTCAAATGCACTTAATTTTGGTGAATATGTTTTTCCGTTATTTCCTTTAAGGTATCCGATTACCCTAAAATTGCGAATTTTGCCAAAAATTGACAAATTTTTTTACGATTTTATTTTATAGGTCATTTTATTAGCTTTATAAAAATACCAAGTTTATTATTCTCTGCGTTTACTAGAACAAAAACTACAAGTGTTTTAGTAAAAGCAGATACTATTACTTTAAGCAAGATATGTCATACTTTAAAACGCGTTTTACTCGAAATGTGTGTGTTTTTTTTAAATACTCAAACGGGGACAGGGATTGCTCAAAAAGTTTTGAAAATAATTAAATGAAATTTTTTGTGTATATTCTGTAGAATAGTAGAAGTGTTTTAAACTTCAGATTTATCAATCACTGTTTTATTAGAAAATTTACAGTCCTACTTATGCGAATATAATCACTGTTATTTTAAGCAATTTCATATAATAACTAAGATAAAGTGGTCCAGTTTTTGTAAAAATTAGAATATCTCTTATCCTGATGGTCGTTTCAAAAATGAACAACATAGCAACATATCAGAATTGAAAATGTGCTCATAAACTTTTGGTACAGAAGGGGTCGCGTTTAGGGGGAGGGGTTGTAAATTTTTACTGTTTTTTTCCCATTTTAGTAAAAATAATTTCTTTTTCTCTTCTTAATTTTAGCATATTTTTTCTTAAAATGTATTTAAGAAATCTAAAAACAACAACAAAAATAAATAAATAAATAAATTACCATATCTCCATTTTATCAAAAAAAAAGTTGTCGCAAGTAGTTGAATACCTTAACACAAAGAAATATTTCAGTGTCCTTAGTTTCATGGTAAACGATTTTCACTTCAATTCTTTACAGACGATATGGACAGTAATTATCTCTTTAAAAAGGATATTATAATATACATAATCCCTTTTTTTACCTGTTTAATATGCTTATACTTCTATTCATATAAAAAGATAACATATAGTTATATTCGAAAAGCCCATTATCGGTTCTGAAATATAAGAAATACGTTGAATTGGGACATTTGTTCCTCACGGGTTTGGGTTGCTGACACATTCTTAATAGTTCTGTTTACATAAGCTTAGCATTGATCCATGGGATTCCAAACAGTGATCTTTCTTTTCCCTATAAT
Source organism: Trichonephila clavata (assembly GCA_019973975.1). NCBI lineage: Eukaryota > Metazoa > Arthropoda > Arachnida > Araneae > Nephilidae > Trichonephila > Trichonephila clavata. Next base: position 151,900 of record BMAO01021541.1, on the reverse strand, counting down.
ACAATGTACCCGGAAGTTTTCAGTTAACACCAGCGGATTTTTCTATCGAAGGGATTTTTTTTTTTGTGCTGAAACTATTAGATCTGTTTTGTTTATTTTACACTTACGTTTCCTGTGATGCTGTTCTTTTTTCCACAATGCTTTGATTTTACCGGAATTATTCGTTGTATTTCTTCTAGTGTCGTGTTACGCCGATAAAGGTATTGTCTTTCTATTGTACGAACAGTTTTAGAGTTTTTTGAGTTTATGTAAGAAATAAAAATATCTCTCTCTTTCATACATTTAAGAGCAAACTATTTATATTATCCACTTAGTTTTAGTTTTTTTCTTCTTGTGCATCTGTGTAATTTAGATATAATGTGTTTTTTTTATTTGAAGAAATATATATGTTTTCTTTACTGTATACAGTTTTTAAAAACTGAAAAGTTCTTTAAATAAAGCCTTTTTTTTTTTTTTTTTTGCAAAAATATGGTATTTTTAATAATGGAATTTTTATAATTTTTAATAATGCACACAGGAATTTTTCAAAGGGTCCAAAGTCCACTGTTCTCATACCATGCTTCAATACGCCGCCCAGCATATTCTTTTAATTTTGTCGATTTTCGGGAACAAAAAAACAGTAAAAAATAAATTAGTAAGGGAATAATTAGCGTTAATTAATAAAATTAACTATTAAAAACAAATACTTAATTAATTTTTGCGTACAAAATACATAGAATTATAATCAATCCAAAAAAAACCAAGGGCTTGGGGGGGGTTCGGACCCTCAGGATTCCCCCCCCCCTTGTGTGCGCCACTGATGGAATCTATAGCAAAATAACTTAAATTGCACAATCATATAAAAATAATCAAAATAAACCTCTTATTGCTAGAAAAGCTTTATAAGAAATTAGCTGCATGGCCCGGCGTTGCACGGGCTTTTACCGAGTGTATAACTTAATCCCCATATTAATTTCCCCCTTCCTTCATGACGCCAGCACTTGTGGGTGGGTATGTACGCGTACGATGTGAATACATGTCTCGGCTTTGCACGGGCTTTCTCAACTTTTATAAATATTCCCTTCTCATTAACAGCACATCCAGGGGTGAGTGTGATTTCTAATTTAATGTGCCAATAAAATTCCCTTTTTCGAAATTTTTTTGACTTCCTTGCCCCGTTGTAAGGGTTTCTTCCCCCTTCGTTTAGCCCGTGTATATAACTTTTACCTAGTGTATATAACTTAATCCCTATGGGAATTTCCTCTTTCCCTCGTGTCGCTAGCACTTTTGTGCTTGTACTCGTGCGATGTGAGTGATTTCTATAATTACGTCATTAAAATTCCCTTTTTCGAAGTTTGCACCACTTATTTTGAATTGTTTTTTCTTTTTGCAAAAATATGGTATTTTTAATAAGGAAATCTATAATAAAATAATCTAATTTGCTCAATCGTATTAAAAAAATCAAAATAAACCTCTTATTGCAAGAAAAGCTCTATAAGAACAGCCGTTTTTACGAGGTGTCAGTAGCACTGAAATTCGGAGTCTATTTACAAATTTATATTCCGATCCACAGTGGAATCTGCTCTGTCGTATAGCAGAAAACACTGAAAATTCAATCAGGATTCTGGTATGGATATCAGGCTTAGGATTACTTTTAATAGAGTTAAACCTAGTTTCGGTAACTTATCAATCTCCTCAATTCTGTTCACAGTACTGAACAAAATCTGTTTAATAAAAACAAACATCTTCAGAATCCATTATAAAGGAGGAAAAACAGGCATATACATAAAATTTACAAAACTATTGTCCGATTTTAAAGCACAACCGACGAGATATAGGGCTCGAAACAAATGTATAACCTACACATTCAGAAAAGTAGAATGGTGGTTTCATCACACACACACGCGTGCGGTCACGCGTATAGTTTTCTCGACCGAAAGCTTTTACAGTCATACGATTTCCAGACTTTGGTGAATGGTCAGACTACCCAGATGACTCAAGATTGCATCATCTTATTTCAAAAATGTGAGCGTGTAAGTTTTTTAGAACACAAAATTGTAATTATTTCCTGTTAAGTGAATAAACTAAAAATTAATCACGCGAAGTCTTAGGAGGTTCAAGAACATTATGTGAATTAAATAAAATCCCTCGAGAGCTAATTTAAGTGAAACACACACACAAACATATATCTATAATTCTTTTTTAACAATTTTCTTACTAGCTCTTTATTGCAATTATCTTTCATAAATTCATAAATATACGTAAACATATTTATTTAGCCTTGTTTAAATATTAAACAAATGCGCAAGATAATATTAATGTAATTTAATTTATTTCCAAGCCTAGGAAATTTGTAATATTTTTATCAGCTGGATTAATTGTACAATGTTTTTTGTCATTTATCATTATGTGTTTTCCCTCTTTTGTTTACTTAAAAAAAGGATTAAAAGGTCAGCGTGTTTAATCTCATTAGTACAATTCTTTTTTTTTTTTATTTCAGAGAGATTAAAGACTGTAGAAAATAAATAAGTAATGATCTTTTTTTTTTGAGGAGGCTTTATTGAAGTATATCTTATAGTACGCTAAACCATTTCAATTTAGCTTCAAGAATAATGAATTACTTTAATGAATATTTAAATTAGTTGTAAAAAATGGGTGTATAAAAAACTAAACAACAAAAGACGAAAAGTTTCTTTTTTTGTTATTGAAATAAAGAGCTTAAAAAAATATTTCTTGGAAAAAACCTATTACTGTAGAGAGAAAAAAAATTTTTCTAAAAAAAAGGGGAGGGGGGGGGGAGAAAACGTTATGAAAGTGCTTTACCTTTTGGATTTATATATAAAAAAAAGATGATTTTTTTTACTAGCCTAATGTGGAATGTAATTGGATTTGAAGTTTGCGCAAATTATTCTGATGCAGAAATAAATATTGTTATTTATACATTTGTTTACGGATTTTTTACATTTAAAATTTTCAAAAAATCGAATTCCACCACTGGTATTTATAAAATTTTTTGTTATATGTAAAAATATTTGACTCCTCTTATTTGCGAAATTAATTAATCCATTTGTAGATAATTTGAGTTTGTACATGTGATTATAAAGCCAAATATTTATTTTCGGATTTAAATACATTAAACGTATGATTTATATATTTGTATATGTGATAGATAACTTTTGATTTTACATTTCAGTTAAAATATTATTTTTATTTTCGAAAAAATTAATGATTGCTTTTTTTATAGTGCCTTTTCTTGCAATTGTTTGATAATGGATAAGATCTATTATTTTTATGCGCTTATGTGTTATGTCTTTTTAGTGTTTTACAACACTATAGCAAATATGTGTAACATAAAATAAGAGAATAGCTTGCAAAATTTTTTTCTCCTTTTAAAATTATTTTTTGTTAGAAAAAAGTATACATTAAATATGTTATGGAATTTCAATTCTAGGTATTCGCCGACGAGTTAGGATTATTTTGGGGAAAGGAATTTTCCATTCCAAGAAGTTCCATTTCAGCTAAATCAAAATTTTTTAAATAAATCTATCTATCTATATCCATCCTCCATCTGTATTTATAGGAGAAAAGCTACTCACTCACTCATCACGAGATTTCTGGAACTTTTAAAACTTCAGACTTGAAATTTGGCACACATGTTTTTGTTGTTGTTGTTGAGTAGAGATACACTAAGAACGGGTTTTGCTGAAATCGATTTCCAAGTACAGTCGACTCTTGCTAATTCAAACCTTCGATAATACGAGCCTCTTGGTAATTCGAAGTATATGCTCAGCCCCTAGAAAAACTCTTGAAATTTCGAACTAAAATAATACGTTTTGGTACACTCAATATTTCGAAGTAAAATATGTGGCTGGCCAGACTACAACACGCTATAATTCGAAGTTTATCTCATATAACTCTTGGCAATTCGAATACTCACTATCATGTAAAGTTCTGTAGTAAACAGGTTGGAGCTTGCATGTTTTAGGTTGAACAGTATTTGCGTGTCTCCCCTGTAACGTAGCCTCTTTGATGACCATCTGCTTGCCATCCCTTCTTTGAGCTTCTTGGTTCCTTAGGCAAAAATTACTTTCCTTCTTAAAATAGACGATAGACCGGCCGCCCCTGTTGTCAGCAACCCATATCTTCCATTAAACAAGTCGCCTTGCTACGCATGTGTTCAGAAAGGATGGTCTGCTATTGTGAAGAAGAGATGTGAAGGATTGTGTATTTTGTGTTGAACAGATGTTTTATGGCTCATCTCTGGGATTTATAGCATCTGGCAACAAATTGGGCATGGGCCGGACTGAACCCTGTCTTGAAGAATCAATGGTGTTGGGGACAGTGTGCGAAACGATTTTATTTCCAATCAAAAATGGAAGAGATTTGGATGGGACGTGAAAGAGTCCTGTTTCAGAGGTAAAGAAAGAATTTTTTCCTACTCTCTTGAAAATTCGAAGTTTTTCATTGGGACCCTTAGACTTCGAATTATCGAGAGTCGACTGTATTTCAAAACAGAAGCAATTCTCTCTCTCCCTCCCTCTACACACACAGAGAGGGAGAGAGAGAAACTCTCAAGGGGCCCTCAGACTTCATAGACACTTAAAGAAAGGAAGGAGAGTTACAGATAATACCCTTTTTTTAACTATTTGCCACTTAGACTTGACATTTGGTAGACGTATTATTATTTTTTTTGTTTAGGAATCCACAGCGTACAGAAGAGACCTCTTTCATCGGGTGTTAACATTCTAAAAAAACGTGTAAACGAAAGCGCCGAGTGGTAATCTCTATGGTAAAAACTAAAAACCTATTGGGGTCTATGAAAGGTTGAACCCCTGAACTCCATCCTTGTGTACGCCCTGGTAAAAATCCGTTAAGATCGGGTTATTCGGAAATCCACTCCCAAGAAAAGGGGTACGGAGCATAAAAGATAAATATATTACCGTTTTACAAATTCAAGTCTTGCCCCTTTTAAATCAACATTTTTTTCTGAATGTTTTTCAATAAAACAATATGTAGTCCTACGGCATCATGAAATACTCAGCGTAACAGGCGGGTAACAGCTAGTACATATATATTCCACTGAATATTTAAAACCTAAGCCTTTCTCTTGTACCACTACCTACACTTAACCGTAGCTTTTGTGCTCTATATTTTCCTTCCAAGTCTTGACTTGAAGCTCAGGAAATCTTCCTCGTGCATATTAATTATAATCTTAAGCCATCTTCCTCGTTTGGGGAATGAAGAGTGACCTATGGGCTTAGGCATTTCGAGTGGGCATTTAGATTTGGCCCTAATGGACAATCCTCCCCTTCCCTCAGCGCAGGTGCATAGTTCGCGTAGATAAATAGTCCCTCCTTGACAGGTTACATCATGTATCATTCGTGGCAGGTAGTGGATATCAGGGCACGAGATAAATTATTCACATTCTCTACACTTCGCTATGGAGGTTAATTATTTCATTGACGTGGTAGGTCTGGTGGATTTCTTTATATTTTTTTCTTTCTCTTTGAGAATTTAGTTTGGGTAGTGTGGGTTTGAAAAATTGTATTAATCGGAGTTGACAGGTGGAAGAAATTTTAGATTATATTAAAAGAGAGAGAGAGAGAGAGAGAGGGACCGTAGAAATACTTGTTTTTATTTCCATTATCGTTTTACTTGTTTTATGTATGTGTATGCATTGCTTATTATTGAATGTCAAATGAAAAATCTTGTAAATGAAAAATGGGAAATAGCGTATGTACTCGAATCTAAGCCGCTCTATTTTTCCAGTGTTAATGATACTGAAAATAGGGTGCGGCTTAGAATCGAAGGCAACACATTTGTTGGAAGGGGGAAAGGAAGAATGTAACCGTCCATTCTGGCCACTTGCATCAATGACATCCCATTCCGCAGTTTTATTTTCAGTATTCAGTTTATCCTAAGCATGTTTGTCTGCTCGTATTTAGGAAATTTTTTTTGTATACGGCTTTCTTTGAACGACCTGAACATCAAAAATATCGGTAATAGCATCAAGACGAGTTCACTATGACGCAAGTATGAAAAGGGAGGTAAATTTTACACACAGAAAAAAAATACGGAAACAGAGCAGCGGCTACTGAAAATTTGACACGAATGGAACAAATATACGTCGATGACGTAAGCAAAATTATATAATTTTATTTTGTAAATGTTCAAAATTTTTAATAATTCTTTTATAATGCATTCTTTTAAAAAATGTTGCACGGAAGACGACACCGTGTGGGAAATAAGTTATAATAAGTCCTTTGGGCCAAGTAGTAAATCCAAGTATTCTTGCGAATAGTATTGATTATAATAGAGTCCTGTATTAAATTATTTAATATCCTCGGAGCTGCAGTAAATCAAAGTATGTTTAAATGCATTGAGATTGCAAAGTAGAGGAAAAGAGACAGAAGACAGAGACTTAGACAAAGTCTTTCTCCTATCTCAGCCAATGGACTGACTCTCTTCTGTGTGAGTTCCACTGACCAAAAAAGCCTCACGGAAATTTCTAGAAAGGTTGGTCCTACAGCCTTCTCGATGATTCCTCGGCAATCTCATATTTTTCACCAAATTTGTCCCCAAGAGCGATTAATTCGACGATCTGGTAGCCCTGGTCACATCTTCTATGGTTGCAATAATCTTATTCGAATTCCGGCAGGAGGTGAACTTCGCCTGTAAAACTCAATTTTCCCACAAAGGAAGTATTGCTGCGGGAAAAATAACATATGTGGCGTGTTTCAATAGAATACAAATAATTAATATAACATTTAATCGCGATAGTTAAAAATCTAGAGGAACTTGAAGCCTTTCATTTATGTTAAATAAGCTTCAGGATTATTTCATTTAATTTCGTCAAAAGTAAGTAATATTTGCATCTCTTTTCATTAAAATTTTTTTTAATCATAATTACCCTATCTAAAGACGTAATTATTGTAATATGGCATCATATAAAAATTTCCATTTGTTTGATTCGAATGATAAAAATAAAAATGTATAAGAATTAAAATATACATTCTAGAATGATATGATTTTATAATTATTATAATACATTTTTCTTATTATGTGTTAAAGCAGAAATGAATGATATTTTTATGAAAATAATATTTCATGCCATTAAATAATGTTGAGCAAATTTCTATAGTTTTAATTTACAATTATTGATACTCGACAAGTCTGTTATAATTTTTTCTTAAAAAATCTGACTTTTTATTTTAAAAATTAATGTAAATCATTATCATAAAATTTATTTACTTATGTAAAATTAAAGAAGGAAAAAAAGTATCCATTTCTTATATTTAAAGAGCAATCTTTAAAACATTTCTCGTACTCCACTTAACAAGCATAAATCGAAACAAAGCGCATTTTTTCTGGTCCTAATGAAACAGTAGAGACACTTAATTAGCAATAGCGACATCTGACTTACAAGTTAAAAGTGAGTTATTTAAATAGGATACAAAATAGTTGCGAAAGTTTCATTTTAATTGGAATAGCAAAGATAGAAGAGTCGGAGGATTTAATTATCTTGGTTTAAGAATAACAGAAAGTGATTGTAGAGTTAAAAAAAATGTAGTTTTAATTAAACTTTTTATCATTTTATTATTTTTTTCAGGAAATATAATAAAGAGCTTTCCCCTTCAAAATATATAAACTGATACAAATGAAACATCTATACATACAAAGGAGAAAAGCAACCCAATTACTCATCGTGACATCGCTGGAGCTATTGGACCTACAAACTTGAGATTTGGTAAGTATGCTTCTTTTGATGAGTAGAGATCCGCTAAGAACGAGTTTTACGAAATTCGGCCTCCAAGGGATGTTATGAAAGGTTATAAGAGGCGTTATAAATAATTATTTCCAGTTTTTGAACTATTAAACCTAAATACTTGAAATTTGGTAAGCATGTTTCTTTTGTTCAGTACAGAGCCCCAAGAATGAATTTTGCGGAAATCTACTTCCAAGGGAGTGTTAAGGAGGAGTTATAGAAAAAATTCCAGTTTTTGAATTTGACTTAAAGACAATGCCAGCTAGCTTCGAGGGGGCCCTGTATCAAAATTTCTTTGAGGCCATTTTTTAGATATAGAGAATTAGTTAGGGGACTGTAGTTACACATGTTGGGGCCCCGTATCGTTGATACGGCGGTAGCTACACCCCTGCTTAAAGACGTGACATTTGGTAAGCATGTTTCTTTTGTTTTGTAGAGATCCGTTGAAAACGGGTTTTGAAGAAATCGAATCTTAATGGCGGTTTGCGAGGGGTTAAGCGGCGTTATAGATAATGAATTACCATTTTGTTAAAAGAGTTTCTTTTATTGGTGTGAAAACCTCTAAGAATGATTTTTACGGAAATCGATTCCCACGGGGGGGAAGGGGGGGTTACGGACATAAAAAAAATCCCGTGTTTGAACTATTTGACTTAAGAGACTTGAAATTTGCTATACCTGTTTATTTTGTTTAATAGAGATTTGCTAAAAAAGCGTTTTGGGGGAAATCTTCTGGGGGGAGGGTACGGAAGCCTAAATGGTAATTATACATCCGTTTTAGAAATAAAAGTCCTGTACTTTTCAAATCAAGAGTTGTGAGCAATTAAGAATGTTTTTCAAATAAATCGAATGTTTAATGTTTGGATTTAGCCTTTAGCAATTTAGATATAAACAGTATATAATCATACAACATCATGAAATGCTCAGTGAAGCGGGTGAATAATGGCTAATATATTTTTATCTGAATTAAATCAAAATAGTATTAAATCTTTTACCTCATTTTATCATTTGATAAAAAAAAATTATACTTTTAAAAAAACATTAAGTGACTTTTCTTGAACGATGGTTTATTTACACTGATAAATTATAGTTTAAAAAAACTAAAATACACTCTTTTATATTTCATTGAACTAACAATAAGCTGTAACGAAAATCTTTTTATCGTCAAATCTGGAAATGGAATCTGAAATGAGTCGCCAGATGCGGGATGGCATCTGAAAATGGGAAATCATCAATCCTGATGATCCTGATCAGGACAATGAAACAAAATTATTAAAATATTGTATTGTCATCGGTCCTGGACAAGTGAGCAAAATTTCGAATTCATCTAACATTTTAAAGTGGGTAAAAATGGAGTTCCAAGATTCCATTACATACAAGTAAAGCTTATAAAAAGGTGTTAATAAAGTAAGAATGCTTCCACTTTTTAAAAAATTGTTTAAATCTTTATTTTTTCCCTACGAAAATTTTAAAGTTTGAAGTTTCACTCGCCCATTTATAAAAAATAATTTTATATCCTCCTTTTCGAAAACTCCACTTCTCTCGGAAAAATATATATTTAACATTAATATTTATAAGCCTTAACACATGTGGTTATAAATTCAAGTAGTTTATCATGTATAAATTTAGAGACTGCATAAATTTCAAAACTGGCTTATCTCCAGAATCTATAGTTCAGAACAAGACTTTTTTACAAACCGCATGAGATAGAACCCGAGATGAATCGCCAAGCGTTTTCAGTATGCTAATATAAAACAATTTTAATTTTGCTTTTCTTGAATATCAGAGGTAAAGAAACAGTCAATTCTGCTCGCACTAATTTATTTTCTACGAGGCAAATTATTATTCAGAAATTTAAATTTGTAATAAGATTATTTCTGATTTAAAGTAACGACAAAGATGTAATTCTTTTTTGAACATCAAATATGCATCATTTTATCGTTTATATTTTGTAATAAATTATTGTTATTCCTGTCATGTTTCGTATTGCGTGACAATATTACTTGGAATGAATTCGTGTTTATTTTACAATTGTGTTGTTGTTATTATTATTTGATACTTAACTACCAATTGCTGATATGTAAGTTTAAAATTAAATAAAGCTTGCTTGATTTATGTTAAGAAAGATGTTGTTGAAACTTTTGTGTTTGCTTTTTCACTCATGTCTTATACTTTCTAAAAGTGATATATGACTAGCGGGAATACCATCTTTTAAATAAACGTATAATTATACAGTGCGTTAAATAAGTTTTAAGACTAGGTCTGTAAAAAGAAATGGAAACAAGAAATCAATTACAGCTTTGATTTTCTATTCAAAATAGGAACCTCCGTTTTTAATGCACTTGTTACAATGATTTATTAATGAATCGAACGCCTGTTGTAAATCACTTCGTGGAATAGCATGAAAAGCATGCGTCGAAGCTACTTGTTCGGTCGAAATATCCTCAAAATAACACCCTTTTAACTTTATTTTAAGTTTTGAGAATAAGGAGTAGTCACAGGGTGTTAAATCAGGGGAATACAGAGGATGGTTCAACATACAGGCATTATTTTTTGCCTAAAGACGAACAATAATGGAAATATGACTGGATGCATTAACGTGCAACAAACACCAACTGCTCTCAGCCCAATATTCTGGACGAATGCAACGAATTTTGGTCTTCAAACGTTTTAAAACAGTTTACTTGTACTGACCTGTAACTGTTTGTTCAGTTGGAAGAAATTTTTTGTGGACAATAACCTTACTATCGAAGAATGTTATGAGCATTGTTTTGATTTTGGATGGAACTTTCCTTAGTTTTTTGGCTTGCGGTGAATTTTGTGACTTTAAAACTTATTTGACGCACTGTGTGTACAAATTGTTACTCGTTCGCTTCGCTGGGTATTTCAAGATGTTATATTACTATACAGTAGTACCCCGACTTACGCTACTCCGACTTGTGACGGGTGTTTACGCGTTTCACTAACCTTCTCTTATACTCTTTAAATGTTTTATTTATTTCAACCAATCTCCACCGGGAGCCAAAAGCGTGATTTATGCAAATGAGATATTTTATATAAGTTTGGGTTTAGCGAGTTATAAAAAGGGGGAAATGAAATGAAGAGAAACGAATGAATTGAGAAAGTGCTTTTTCTAGTGTAAACGTAGACGTCGTGAGTAAAGTCTATTGTAAAGTGTAGATAAAATTAGTTCGCGAAAGAACTGAGATATAGCTGAGACTGAAGCCGCCCATTAAAGGAATCCAGATATTAAAGAAGCAGCTAGACGAACCTGCCATAACAAAAGGTATCAGGTTAGTTTTACTTACCTCAATTAAGTATAAGTGTGTAGCTATAATTGTACGCGTCGATCCGTCGTAGATTCAGTTAAGATTCCGTCGTTCATGATTATTGAATCCTTCTCATTCTCCACTGTGATTTATTGTTCTTAAAGTTGAATAGTATTTGTGTAATCTCTTAATTAAGAAAAGTCAATAAATAAGATTGATTTGCGAAAATAAGTAGTAATTTATTATGAATTCAACACATCCAAATTTAGGTAATAACCGAAGGGGAGTTGATAATCTTAGAGGTAGCGATAGGCTACGACAGACTTAACGTAAATTCGGAGCTACGCGATTTTTTTAATCTCATCGGTTTTTTTCCCTTCATATCATTGAAATTCAGGCGGAATCAGTGTCAGTATCTGATGAAATTGGTAAATAACAATGTTAATACTGCAGTTCTAAATTTTTTTCTAAAAAATAATAATAATAATAATAATAATAATAAATAAATAATAAAAATAGAAGTAAAAGATTGAGATACAGACGTTTAACGCGAAAACACATGGGACGAAATATTGGTTAACATGAAATAATACAACAGTCCTGACAAACTACTATGTAGTTTCATGCATTTTTCCTCTTCACAAAACGAAGATCGCTTAACTCGAAAAGATTTCCCTTCTGGAAATGAACAAAATACTGAAAACACCTGCAGTTCTACTGTATCATGGGAAGAATTCGTTACAGTAGATGATGGTTGTGTGTGCACAGCCTCAATTATGGCAGACAAAGACATTTGGAATTTGTTCAAGTGCTCAAAAAATATCTTTGATGAAGATTCCAAAGATGAAACTGAAATGAATAATGCAGCTCTTGTTCCCACGTTATCCGAAAAGAGAACATCATGAAAAGTATGCGCAGTTATTTAGACGCACATTCCAATGGTAAAATGAACAACAAAATGGAGGATATCGAACAATCTGTTGACAATTTGATGCTGAAAAAGACAATTCCAAGAAAAATATCAGATTATGTTTCCAAAACTCAACAAATGTTTGGTTTTTCAAAAAAACTGTAATATTTTACATTAAATTTCATTAAGTTCTTGCGAATGTTTTTGTTTTGTTGATTTTTTTAAATACATGCATATATACATATCTATGCAAATAAAATATACTCTAACAAATTTAAATTTGTTGAATATATGTTTTTTGTTTTTGTTTTTGCAATATCCATTGCAATATTTCAGTCCTCTCAGTTTTGTGTTAACCGATTTTCACTGTACTTTTACCAAATTTTCGTAGTTTATTTGCTTCTCTGCCGAAAGAATATTATGACAAGAAAGATCGTTTGTAGGGCAAGAGTGAATAGTCCTTCAATAATGCTAAGTGATAATGCTTAGCGATAAATTTGAGCAACTAAATATCTCCAGATTTGGTGACAATAACAGACGTACTTAGAAAAACCCTGAAAGATATACGGTAATTATATGAAGTGACGATTCCATAAACTTCTAGAATGGACATTGTGTGTGTTGTAAGGACGGTGCAGGGAAGTTGAATTGGAGTTAAACATTTGACAGTGACTGTGCATTTCATTGACTTTATGTTGAAATAGTATTACAGATTTGCATTGTTGTGTTCAGTATTTATGTAATTTTAGAATCTGTGCTATTGTAGATTTATATGTGCGTGTTATATGTTTCATATCCGAAGAATATCTGTCAGAATTATTACTCCGAAAGAACCTGCCTGTTGATTGCGTTGAACTTTCCTGCATTTGAAAGACGATTAGTCAAGTAACAATTTTTGGTAGCAACTCTTAATGCTTGCTTTGGTATTTACTTTTGGGAATTTTCCGTTTCTTCGGCGCAAATTTCGCCAAGCAGGCTATGTTGGAGACAATACATAACATACACACAAAAAATGTTAATAAATATTAGTTCCCATTGGTTTATCATCAATTTTTGATGTATTATGGATACTGAAAAGAAAAGACCGCGACTTGCTTTAAAAAGTGGTATGAAAGTTTACCAGTGGGAATATTCCATTTAGCGGAATATTCCATCGGTTGTATTGTCGGTTGTTGCGCCGGCAGTACCCTTTTTAACACCCTTTTATAAGCTTTATTTGTATGTAACGGAATCTTTGAACTTTTTTTTTACCCACTTTAAAAGATCAGAAGGATCACTTGTTCAGGAGCGATGACAATACAATAATTTAATAATTTTGTTCCATTGTCCTCATCAGGATCATCAGGATTAACGATTTCCCATTTTCGGATCCCATCCGGCATCTGGTGAATAGTTTAAGATCCCTTTTTTAGATTTGGGGACCAATTCCAGATTTGATGACAAAAAGATTAAGTTACAACTTAGCTCGATTAACTATAAAAAGGTGTTTGTTAATTTTTTTGTAAACTATAATTTATTTCTAATAATTATTTTACGATGCTACGAAATGATTTTAAATAACACAAATAAAGAACAATTTTTTTTTAAATAAAATTTCTTGCAAAATTTTTGACATTTTGGGGGTTTTACAAAATTGTAGTTAACTAACTCAGAATGATTAATTATTTAGTAAGAATATGTAAATTGAAATCTTTAAAATACATCGTTAAATATTTTTATGTTTTCATTACTGACATATTTAATCAAAATTATCATCAATTATTATTTTTTACAAATTATGGTTGTGCCAAATTATAAAATCATCAATCAATTACTGTTTGCAAATTATATATATTCCGTCACTAAATGATATTTACAAACCATTTTCAAAAAAATGTTTTGAATAATCTGTTTCAAATTCGCAATTTTGGTTAGTTATTATTTTAACAAATCCTTATGTTTGAAAGAGCATTTATTCATTGCTCATTTGACTATTTGCTTTAAAAAGAAAAGCTTGTTTGAATTACGCAGATATCAAAATTAGAGATCCTTATCTACTCATGTGTAATGGAAAACATACAAAGGAGTTCTATAAAAACCACAAAGAGACCTTTATTTCCCTCCTCAAATCTCAATTAAAAAAGTAAAGTAGAAGAATCACGTTTTAAAGAAGGCCATTAAACACGAATTTATGTCCCGGGAATCATGTCATAAACTCAGAACCACGAAAATTTAAATGTCGAATGGAAAGTTGTTTCTACTCCCCCCCTCCCGTGTATTCCCTCGTTAAAAAAATATTAGATCTGAAGAACAACACACAGTGATTATAAAATGAAAAAAAGAAGAAGGAAAAAAAAAAAAAAGAACTGCCGTAAAGAACGCCATTAACATATGCAGGGAACAAGAAAATTAGATACGGGGTGCACATAAAAATACATAACAGTAAAGATAGCGCATGTCCAAACGGCAATTTACTCGATAGCCATAAAATGGAAATGAAATAAATAAATAAAAACAAATTCGAAAAGAGTTCAATTCGGGAAAAATGTTTTTCATATTTGCAGTCGGTGGCATTTGTGATAAATGTGTATAAAGCTTCTGGTCTTAAATTCGTTGAGAATGCAGTTATTGAACGAGTGCCAAGCAAGAGCAAAAGAAATGACATACGGAGCGGTATAAAAAGCATGGAAAGTTTCGGCAAAAGATTCATCTGACTCAACTATTTATTTATTTTCTTTCCTTGGCGGAATAAGCTATGCATTTTATCTTCCCAGCAGAAATAACGATGAATCTTTTTTTGAGAGGCGATTTGGGTATTACTCGTGAATATATGCTGCCATCTGGTGTCTAAAGGTACAAATGAGTATATTTACAAGTTGTTTTATTTTTTATTTCCACGTTGGATTTTTTTCCCAGAAGTGCTTCGACGAAAGTTGAAAGCACAGATAGGATCTATTTTTTTAATTAAAATTTTTGTTTAAAAAGATAGCACGTTGGCAGACAAGTATTGAAAACTCCCGATAGCTTCAAATAGCAAGTTATTATTATAAATTATCAGTGGCGTAACTAGTTCTCAGTGGACTTGTATCAAAATTCCTTCGGGGCCCCATTTTACTTATGAGAGCCCTGTTTGTGGGATTGTAGTTACATGTGTTGGGGCCCCTGTACCTGGGGGGTCCCTTATCATTGATACGGTGGGAGCTACGCCCCTGAAATTACCAGTGGCGTACACAAATGGGTTGGGGTTAAATCTCTGCCTTCCATAGACCTACCTTTTATTTCTTACCTTGGAGACTACCCGTAGACATTTCGTCCGTGCTTTTTAGAATGCAACCTCTTCCCATTGGAAAGATCTGTATGCACCACTGCAAATGACAGTGGCGAACACAGTGGTGAAGGATGAAGGTAGTGACGTCTTAAAACACTTTGAGGCCCTGGGCCCTATGCAAAAGTAGGCCCTGCCTGAGGTCTTTAAAAGTAGACAGAAGATTGTCAAATACTCGTTCAAACGGAAATTTGAAACACATGTGCATGACTCACAATCTCAAAAACCTAGGCATTAAGCGACTGGATTGATGGCCGTATTTCGACTAAATGAGTTGAATGATTGGTTTTTTTTGGCCTAGACATAGACAACGGTCATCACATCATAATAGTCTTACCACTTTTGCCGGGTGACATGCAATTTTTTTCCCCCAATGGGGCTGCGTATTGGTATTTTTTACCTTTGCAGACCTAGTTCATTCCCCAGGAGCTGGTATCATTTTTTAGTGCGGCACCGTATAGACGATACCGATTGCCGCAAGAAATTTTAACGCCCAGTTTCCTCCCCAGATGGAGGCATCTGAGCTCTGATGATGCGAAGTTGAACTTAGGAATTTAATTAAGATGCAATTTGAAATTCCCTGTTTTTCGGAGAATATGTACGGGAATATATTTGACCATTAAAATTATCCGTATCATGATCGTATTAAGACAGAGTCGAGAACGAAACGAGGCTCCCATCGAGGGCGACGCCCTGGGCCCGGGCCCAGTTGGCCCGTGCCTTAAGATGTCTCTGGATGAAGGTTCAATCCTCTTAGACAAACAAATTTTTAACAAATTTTTAATTTTTACCACAGAGAATACACCTCGGCGATTTCGTCTACGTGTTTTTAAGAATGTTAAAACATTCTTAAAAACCAGATCCCATAAGGAAGATTTGGATACGCCGCTGTAAATGACTGTGGTGGACACAAGGGTATGGCATGAGGGTTCAACCCCCATAGATCAACAGATTTTTAATTTTTACCACAGAGATTACCCCTAATCGCTTTCGTCAACGTGTTTTCTAGAATGTTACTGCCCCCCCCCCCCCCGCATACGAGGGATCTATGTACGCTACTGATAAATGAAAAGTTTTTAGAATAGATATTACTCCTTATTCGAATGTGCATCACAAGAGAGGTGATAAAAAGTAACTAAAATGTTTTATAATTCAAAAGCTATTATTACATGTACACCAGTGGTGCAACGGATAACATTAGGCCCCCCCTACAGTGGCGTAATGGATATACTAGGGCCCCTGCAAACTCTGATTTTGGGCCCCAAGCCCAAATACGTACTTAGTGTCAGTCAAGTTTTGGGACCCCTAGAGAATCCCTGGGCCCTTCGCAATATGCGGGGGTGTACGTTACGCTACTAATGTACACAATGCTGTGGGAGGGACTATCCCCCCTTTTCCTCTATTTTTTATGGGGAGGGGGGGGTAATATTTTAAAAACAAGAAGACGAAGATACCCGGGCTTAATTTTTATGGTAAAAATTCAAAATCTTGAGGGGTTTTTTGGGGGGGAGCGGTCTTATACGTAGACCGAAGGCATAATTTTTAAGCTAAAATTTAAAAATCTTTTGATCTATGTTGGGGGGGGGGGGGTCGCATATAGACAAAGGTCCCCGAGACATAACTTTCATGCTAAAAATTAAAAATATTTTGGTCAGTAGGGGGGACGTAGATGAAGGCCCTGAGGCGTAATTTTTATGCTAAAATGTAAAAAATCTTTTGGTCTATGGGAGAAAAATACTTAAAAGCCTCCTTCATTAAAAGTAGTATATCATGCAAAATAAAAGGAAGAACTGAAGAAAACTTAAGAAATAGGGGCGGAAGAAAGGTAAAGGAAAAGCCGAACTTATGTTAAAAGGCGGGCAGTAAAAGTATTTCAACTCTATCAGAACTTTAAATTTTTGCTTATAAAATAACAGTAGGGAGAGAGGTGTACGAAACGAAAATTCAAAGACGATCATTCCAATCCAAAAGTTTATTATGGGGGTAGTTGAACCCGCTGATAACGAAAAAAGAAACCCTCTCTCAAACGAGCATGAAATGGATTACCTCTTCATGTTTTTTACAGCAACCCTTTCGGCATATTGGCGCTCCCAGTGAAGCCGAGCTCGCTAACAATAACTGTAAAAAAGGCCTGGATTAATTACGTAATTTTTAGTGTACATTAGAAGTAAATTGTCTGCTGATTTACCAGAAAATTAGAGAACGTTTTGATAAGAGTTAAATTAAAATTGTGTGTTGATAAAAAAATGAAATGTCCTGTCTTGTTTTTCAATTCGCTTAAATTTATCGAACATTTGATTGTTTTTGACAAAATTATAATAATTTTTTCAGTTTGCATGTTTGAAATCCATATTTATGTAGATTTTAATGTACATCTGAATATTATTGAAAGCACCAATTATTGAAAGCTTGAAAGCACCAATTATTTTAAAGTGAAATGGAGATTACGTGAGAAACATTTCAATTCCTTAATATTTCGTAATTAAAATGAAATGTAATTCTTTTTATCGCCAAAAATTAACGTCATTATAATTCTGATTGATAGATTATTAATAGTACCTTAAACAATTCGCATTGTGTTTATTCATAAAAATTTGTATGTCTTTTTAAATAAAAACAAAAGAATGTAAATTAAAATAAAAAATCTTTTCAATTATTTCAAATTTTTTTGCGGTAAAGATATACGGAAAATGCAAACTGTAATCAATAACTATTAGTCGGATAAAATGTTTTGAAAATACGAGATTTTAAATTGTGTGCCTTGAAACTAAATGTAATAATTAAAAAAATATTCTATTCACCTTTCTTTTATAGTGAAACTAGCCGTTACCCACCCGCTTTGCTGGGTATTTCATGATGTTTTATAAATATATACTGTTTATAATAAATTATTGATATCTAATTCCTAGCATTAAGAATTCCATTGTATTGAAAAATATACTTAAACCTGTAACTCTCGCCTCTTGATAAAAAAAAAAAAGGACAAAACTACTAATTTATATTATCTAATAATCTCTAAAATTGAGCATAGAATGATGTTTGCACTTTCGTAACCCTATAACAAAGTGGATTTCCGCAAAACCTATTTTAGGTGGATCTCTACTCCATAGAATAAACATGGAAGCCAAATTTCAAATCTAAATCTAATAGAGCAAAAACAAAATTTTTATTATCAATACCCCCCCCCCCCCTAATTCCGTTGAGAGTCGTTCGCCCAAAAACCGTTCTTAGCGGATTTCAATTCAACAAAAGAAAAATGTAAGCCAAATTCCATTATTATAGTCCTTGTAGTTCAAAAAAAGAATTTTTTTTTGTCAACACGCCCCAGTAATCCCCTGCTCTCCCAGGAGTTGATTCCCGTCAAATGCATTCTTAGTAAATCCCTATTCAACAAAAGGAACATGCTTAACAAATTTCAAGTACACAGGTCTAACAATTTTAAAACAGGATTTTTTTCCTATAACTCCCCTTGACCCCTAGTAACCCTCCTTGGGGGTCGATTTTTGTTTTACTCTTTGTTTGAGAAACTCTATTCCATGAAAGGAACATGTCTACCAATTTTCAAGCAGATAGATCGGATAGTTTAAAAACGGAAATATTTATCTATTACGCCCCTTAATCCCCCGAAATGAAACTTGGGGGCTAATTTTCGCGAAACCCATTTTATAGCGGTTCTGTACTCAACGAAAGGAATCTGCTTACCAAATTTCAAGACTGTAAGTCTAATAGTTTACAAAAGGGAATAATTATATATAACCCCCCTTGAGCCCCCGCAACGCCACTTGGGGGTCTGTTTTCACAAAAACCATTTTGTAGCGGATCTCTACTCTATGAAAGGGATCTGCTTACCAAATTTGTAGACTGTGAGTCTAATAAATTAAAAATGGAAAAAATTATCTATAACGCCCCTTGAGCCCCCACAACGCCACCTGGGGGACGATTTTCACAAAACACATTATATGGTGAATCTTTATTCCATAAAAGAATTCTGTTTATCATATTTAAAGACTGTACTTCCAGGAGTTTAAAAATGGAAGTAATTATCTAAAACGCCCCTTAAGCCCCGCGATGCCACTTGGGGGTCGATTTTCACGAAACCCCTTTTGTAGCGTATCTCTACCCTATGAGAGGAATCTGCTTACCAAATTTCCAGAGTGTGTGTCTAATAGTTTAAAAATCGGAATGATTATTTATATTTCCCCTTAACGCCCCGCAACACCACTTGGTAGTCAATTTTCCCCAAACCCATTTTGTAGCTAATATTTACGCTATGAAAGAAACATGCCTACCAATTTTCAAGCAGGTAGGTCAAGTAGTTTAAAAACGGAAATATTTATCTATTACGCCCCTTAATCCTCCCATCACCACTTGTGGGGCTATTTTCACAAAGCCCATCTTGTAGCTGATCTTTACTCTATGAATGGAATCTATTTATCAAATTTAAAGACTGCGCGTCTAATAGTTTAAAAATTGGAATAATTATCTATAACGCCCTCTAAGCCCCTGCAACACCCTTGGGGGTCGACTTTCACCAAACTCATTTTGTAGCTGATCTCTACTCAATGGAAGGAATCTGCTAACCCAATTTCAAGATTGTACATCGAGTAGTTTAAAAATGGAGACAATTATTTGTAACGCCCCTTAACCTCCATAATGCCCCTTGCGGTTCGAATTTCGCAAAATCCGTTCTTAGTGGATCTCTACTCCATGAAAAGAACATGCCTACCAAATTTCAAGTCTGTAGGTTGAATAGTTCCGGAGATATCGTGATTAGTCAGTGAGTGAGTGAGTCGTTTTTCTCCTTTATATACAGGGTATCCAGCCTTAATGTGACCCAATAGCTAATTCCCGAACCATTCGGTTTAGATATGCACTTCCAATTAGAAAAATGTTTTAAAACAGGTAAAGTATGTTTTTACGTGCTTTTCGAACCAAAAAACTCACTTAGAAAAAAAATTACAAGAATTAATTTTTTATATGGTCCCCAGGTCCTATCACATATATTTAGGAAAAGATACAGTACATAAAAACAAAGTAAACACAAAAAGTTTCATTTTATTACGAAGAAAACTGGCCGAGTCATGGAACTTTGAAAGTGATGCGTTTTATCCATTTTCTTGGCCATTTTCAAGAAGCTAGTAAGGGGCCGTCTCCAAAGTGAAATTAGTTCGAATTCTGCCAGGAAACTTTCGCTCTTGCACATCACTTTTATGTAAAACTTTTTTAAATTTAAAAGCATACGTTAATAATACAATAATTGAGTACTTGAGAAATAAAATGTATTCTGTGTACTTGTAAAACATAGAAAAAATAAAATATTTTGAACGAAGAAAACATTTTAAAAGCAGTTCCAAAAAAAATAGACTTATATGCTGCGGCTCAGTCTGATTTGCTGTGTTTTTGCTGATCATGACGAACGTTAAAAATCTGCTGTGTAGTCGCTTGCAATTGCATACAGTCGTATTCTAATATTACGAATTCTAGTACGGGAGAACGAGATGTATACAAATGAAGAATACTGCGGAATGGTACTCTTTTATGGGCAGTGTAATCGAAATAAGAGAGAGGAGGCAAGACTTTATGCCATTAAATTTCCCGCTCGAAGACATCCATCTTATTGCACAATTGCCCGTGCTGTTCAGCGCTTGTATAAAACTGGGAGTTGTCATAGACGTATTCCCTTGTCTGGTGCCTTCACCATTATTTAAGTTAATCTGGTCATTCTGATATAATAAAGCCCCTGATTCAAGATTGGCGCATAATTCCACATTATGCTGTAATATGAACGGCAAATTATTTTGCAATTAAATTTGTTAAAACAAGGTGTTTTAATCTTTTTGGTACAAGTTGTATTTCTTTAATTTAATTTTTATTGTTCGCCATACAGCAATACAAATTGTCAATCTATGATGTTTACTACGACACTTTAATTTTTCTATGATGTTTTTCTTTTGCTCTTTCTGTAGATAGTGAATTAGTGTTCTTTAAACTCAATTTATATACGACCCCCTTTTCTGAGCAACTCAGATGCTTCAAATTTATGTAGGCATAACTCGGCAAGTTTTTATCATAATAAAATGAAACTTTTTGTGTTTACTTTGTTTTTGTGTACTGCATCTTTTTCTAAATATAAGTGATAGGACCTGGGGACCTTATAAAAATTTAATTTGTGTAAGTTTTTTGTAAATGGGTTTTTTGGTTCGAAAAGTACGTAAAAACATTCTTTTACCTTTTTAAAAACATTTTTCAAATTGGAAGTGCATATCTAAACCGAACGGTTAGGGAATTATCTATTGGGTCACATCAAGGCTGGACACTCTGTATATAGATTACATCCACTACACTGTCACTCTTTAAAGAGTTGATGCTGGCAGATATATATTTTTCACTTTCACTTCAGCCTATTAGCATTTTCCTGTCCCCCGTTTTTTTTTCTTTTCTTTTTCTTTTTTTAAAGAAAATTAATAGTTAGTATGATGTAATTATGATAATAAAAGGAGAATTAATAAAAAAATTTAGTAACTATGAGGAGAAAATCCTTTTTTTTTGTGCGTACGTTATGTAATTTTACATTTTTATTTCATAGATTCTCATTTTTAATTATCTCCGCAATAATTAATAAATTTAGAAAGGAAACTTTATAACTAATTATTTTTTCTTTTATTATCGGATTAACTATGAATCTTTTAACAAAATTAATTTCTCCTCACTTTTTCAGTGCAGTTTTTGATTTTCTCTACCTTTTTGTTGTTTTATTTATTAAAATATAATCTTGTTATTAAATTTTCATAACGTTGCCAAGGGCAATCACATAATTTTTATAGTTTCTGTTTTCAAAATGAATTATTAACGCGTTTAAAAGAATTTAGAGCGTTTTTTTTTTTCAGTCTAAAGAAACAAGAAATAAAATTTAATTGAATTAAAATATTAATAATGTTATTTTCTCTTAAGCTAAATTTGATTTGATTAAGTTTGTCAACTTACTTCTAATGGATATTAATTTTATTTATTTTGATGAAAAATAGGATATTTAAATAAAATTCTGTATTAATTCCATGGTTTTTTACAAGACAAATTAGACTTGGTTTTATTTATCTAGTATGATAAATTCATGAATTTCGTGATCAAATACAAATAAATGGATGACAAGGAGGATAAAATATATAATTGGAAAAAAAAAATTGTAGCATTTTAGAAGCCATTCATTGTAAAATAATGGAACATAGGTAAATTATTCTGAAATTTTGCATATCCTTTTGAAACTTTTGGTAATTGTAAATATTAATTAAATGCTTAGTTTTTTTAAAATTACAAATTTGTTTCTAAGTATGTAAGGCATGTGAAATATCGTAAAACCCGGTGTATAACGCACATCTATACTTTCAAACGGCATTTTTTAATTTTTAGGTATATTCGCCGTATAACGCGCATCACGCCCTTTTTTTTACGAAGAAACCTGAAATGTATGTGTGACATGATCTTACGTTTTGAAGTCATTTATTCGAAATGTTATTCCAGACTTTAAAAATAAAATAGTACATTTCTAGAACTACAATCTTTTATGTTCATTAGATATGCCATTTCAGTTAAGTAAACAATATATCTATCTATGTAAAAGTCTAATTTTTTTAATGTTTTTCCCTTTTTTTTAAGCTGTCGTGTTTACACCCGACTGATTACGCGCCCCCGTAAATTTTGATCTTACTTTTGGTGTTAAAAGTGCGCGTTATATGCCGGATTTTATGGCATGTTTGTCAGAGTTACAGTAAAATCCGGTAACTCTTACAAACCTAGGGTGATACCTAAGCAGAATTCCTTAAAATTTTTTTTAAAACATAAAATAAGAACTATTTGAAATATCATAACACAGCTTTACACAAAAGAATTTCTATAGATTGCGATTCTATGCACTGCCACTTTTCTTTTCTTTCGATGATTCTATTTCAAAATAATTTTTGATAGCTGTTATCTAATTAGCACATTGAAGTAAAAAAGAAGCAGAGGGTAAAAGAAGAGTCAGAGGAAAACTCGGAAGAATTATCGAAAGAAAAAAATACAAAAAAATTAAATACTTAAAGTTTAGTTTAGTGTACTAGAGATTGTTAGTGTATGGTCCTGAACCCTTCAAGGCATCACGTGATACTTAATTCTTTTATTTACCCATCAAACGGGAAATACAATTTTAGCAGCAACTTTGGTTCGTAAGTGCCGCGTCGTCAAATTTTGTGGTGCGGTGATGCTATATTGTATCAGTCACCTCAATTTAACAACCAGTAGGCTTAAACCCGGAAATCATATGAATAAAGAACATTTCAGAACTTCAGTAATGGAGTATGTAAGCTGAGATCCTTTCGAATAAAGGTGAAGGCTTTTGTCTGTGTAAGCTTTTCATTTGCACATTTTATTGCAGTTTTTCTGAACACTTATCTGTGTAAAATATCGTCAATAATCATTAATTAAGTCCTAAAGTGTAATCAAGATTTCTGGATTTGCGTGTCAGTGTAAATTTTGATAAATCTAATGCGTTTTGTTGCAAAATGCTATATATATATGAAATATCTCAACGACCCAGTAACAACAACTTTAGAATTCAAGATCTTTATTCAAATCATGGGTTTCCTTCGTAGGGAGAACACTGGAAGAACGTGTTACAAAGCTTTCTAATAGGCATAAGCGTCCCGACTTTGGGGAACAACGATATTTCAATAGGGAAAGTAGGAAGAGGTAGCGAACAGGCAAATTCCCCCAATCTCGTGATTTATGGAGTTTTCCAGGACCCTACTGGTTCTGTGCTTCTAGACAGAGGCGTTACTAAGTCTACGGGGAAGGTTTAGTGTCTGGAGGGAAAAGGAAGACGAAATATTACATTCATCTTGAATCATTAAGTTTCACATTAAATGTTACGAAAAGAACTATCTATTTTTATATTACACACACACACATATATATATATATATATATATTATATTATCCCTCTAGCCTTCTTTAAATTAACTCCTTTAAATTATTTTTCTAATTCTTTAGTACGAGACTGTGATAATCGCAATCTAATTGCTCGCGCGCATTTGCAACCAATCACGACTCCTGTTAGAAAGGAGTCGTATGACCGTCACCACCAGTATAAAAGCTAAGAGCGCTGGGTGCTCTCTCTCTCTTTGTTCTTTATCTGCTCGCCAACAACATAGGATTGTCGCCGCCTGCTTTAGCTTTGTGTTTTTATGTTTGTGCATATTCGTTAATTACCCTAAATAAGCTTGAATATTATATATTTGTGACCCGGAATAAAGATTAAAACCAAGAAGATGTAGTTATTTGTATCCAGAAATCCCCATCGACATAAATAATAAACAATATCAACAAGAAGGCCTCGACTACGACATGATATATATGTGTGTGTGTGCATATATATATATACACAGTCGGACCCTGATTTATTGAATTCATCAGAACCGAACATTTTTTTCGTAAAATCGGAATTACTCATTATATCGGGGTCCAAGCAAAATACAAAACTTTTGCACTTTTTTTTGGAAATTATATAATAAACAACTACACAAAAAATATATTTATAGTTAGAAATTTCACACTCTTTATTCAATAGCCAAAAATACCAAAAATGAACTATTACGTTCCAGTTAGTTGGAAATTTTAAAATATTGACTAATAGAGATGTTTGAAAATCTTTTTGATTCTTGGCTCGAAATAATTTTTTCCCCGCCTTAATGCAGAGAAGAAAATACTGCGACATTTACATCTTGCTACATGAGGTATGTTTTCACAGTTTCCAAGCAATGTAAAGAATTATAAAGTGTAACAATTTTGATAAGAGTTTCATTATCATTTTCCACATCAGAATCGCCATTTATTATTTCCGACAAATCAACATTTTCCTGAATTTCAATTGCATAGGTAGGCGGTCTTTCATCAAATGTGGCATAATCAGTAAAATCTTAAAAATCCTTTGCGCTGTAGAGCTGTATGAGATAAGAAAGATGATTCCCCTGTTCTATTCAAAACTCATAGGAAATGTTATCCATGATTCATTCCTCTGCACCTGAAACGTTCATAACGCTCTGCACCCTTTACCGTCGAAACTGGCTGCTTAGATGAAAAATCATTTTTTCTGTTCCGGACAAAAAAAAGACGTTATTTGGGAGGGAAAAAAATCAAATTTTTTCTAATAATTTTTTTTTTTTTGGCTGTTGAAATAATTCGATAATTCGGGATTTATTATTCGTTAAATAGAGTTTTTTACCTTCATTTTAATCGAGGAAAGGAAAAATTTATTTCAATCGCGAAATTCGTTAAATCGGGGTGCGGGGAATTATTGATATCTCAATCCTAGCATTATGATTTTTATTGTGTTAAAAAATATTCTAATAGCCTTCTTGATTTAAAAAAGGGCAGGATGAATTCTTAAAATGAAAATAAATTTATCTTTTGTACCTCCTTTCGTTCCTCTTGTGAGTCGATTTCCGCAAAGCCCGTTCTTGACGTTTCTCTCTCCAACAAAAGAAACATTCACATCTAATTTCAAGTATGTAGGTCTTATAGTTCTAAAACAGAAATTTTTATTTATAACACCTTGTAACCTCCCTCCTTAAAAAGCGATTTCCGAAAACACGTTTTAACGGATTTCTGTTCAACAAAAGAGATATGGTTGCCAAATTTAAAATTTGTTGGTCTGTTAGGTCAAAAACGGACATTCATTTTATCTATAAAGCCTCGCAATCTATCTTAGTAGTCAATTTCCGCAAAACCCATTCTTCGTGAACCTCTACTCAATAGGAGAAACGTGTCTGTCCGATTTTAAGTCTGTAGGTCTAATATTATAAAAACGGGAATTTTTTTATCTGTAACACCTCTCCAACCTCCCCTCTCCCCGGAAGTTGATTTTCGTAACACCCGTTCTTAAAAGGCAATTTAACGAAAGAAACAAGATTACCAAATTTCAATTCTGTAGGTCCGATAGCTCAAAAATTGGAATTTTATTAACTAAAACCCCTTCCTCAATCCCTGCCCCAAAGTAGTGGATTTTCGTAAAACCTGTACTTAGCGGATCTCTACTCGACAAAAGAAACATGCCTGCCAAATTCCAAGCCTATAGGTCTAATAGTTCCAGAGATCAACTGATGATTGAGTGAGTCGCTTTTCTATTATATGTTTATATGTAGGTATAACTTATCCAGCACTATTTTAAATTGAAAAGTGATTAAAAACGACAATGTATTGACAGATTAAAAATAACTTCCTAAGGACTATTAAGGTATCCGACTACCCTAAAATTGTGAATTTTTCCAAAAATTGACAATTTCTTTTATGATTTTATTTTAAAGGCCATCTTATTAGCTTTACAAAAATACCAAGTTTATCATTTTCCATTCTCTAGAACAAAAACTACAAGAGTTTTAGTAAAAGCAGATGCCATTACTTTAAGCAAGATGTCACACTTTAAAACGCGTTTTACTCGAAATGTGATTTTTTGAAAATAATCAAACGGGGTCAGCGATTACTAAAAAGTTTTGAAAATAATGAACTGAAATTTTTTGTGTAAGTTCTGTATATTAGTAGAAGTGTTTTAACGTTCAGATTTATCAATCACTGTTTTATTACAAAATTTACAATCCCTTATGTGAATATAATCACTGTTTTTTTAAGCAATTTCATAAAGTAACTGAAAGTGCTCTAGTTTTTGTAAAAATGAAAATATCTCTTATCGTGATGGTCATTTCGACTATGAATAAGATAGAAACACATCAAAATCGAAAAATTGAAAATTTGTTCATAAACCTTTGGTACAGAATGGACCGCGTTTATGTTATTTTTTGTCAATTTTTACCCATTTTCCCCATTTTAGTTATAATAATTTATTTTTCTCTTCTTAATTTTAGCATATTTTTCTTGAAATGTACTAAAAAAAATCTAAAAACAACAAAAAATCCACATATCTCAATTTTTAAAAAAAAAATTGTCGCAACCAGTTGGATACCTTAAACGAAACATAGCATATTCTAAAATTTTGGGGAAGAACTTCATAGTGAAAGAACTTGATTTGGGAAAGAACTTCGTTCCCTCTATCTTTTCTACCACACAAACATGATTAATTCGATTCACCCAAGTAATATAACTGCTTTTCTACGGCTATCACCCCATTCACGCACAATTCACACTCCTACTAAATTTAACCACTCGACTCCAGTAAAAGTATTTTGAATCGCTTTATTAAGAGCATGACATATATCTCAACTGGGTGGGATGCGAGAGCATTCATTAAAACAAAGAAAAGAAACCATCAACCGAAACAAAAACTCAGAAACCCCTCGCGCGAAAGAAGAATGAAAAGAAACGCACCAGAGAAGCGAGAGCGGTAAAAAAGTTCTTTTTAATCTTTCTTTCTTTCGGGGGAGTCGGTCGATGGCAGCAGAGAAGAGGCCAAAGTAAATTTAATAAGAAAAGGAAGATTATTGGAAGAGAGCTTCTTTTTATGGATATCTCGTAACTGAACTGCTGACGTTCATGTATTGGAAGAGCAGTTTTATAGATATCTTTCAAGTGAACTGCTGACGTCTTGTTTTGTTTGTCGGTATCTCTGCAAAGATTTGCACCGGGTATTTCAACGCGAAAGAATGGTATACACTTTGAATTTGTTTATGGGAATGTGTTGGGAGAAAATGGGGATTCCTGCCATATATAAAGAATATTTGGTTCGGAATTCTATGAGTGGGAAAGGTAACTGTTATTGATGGTTTTAGACGGACAATAAGAGATACGGCGAAGTCTTGCCGTTTTCTTTTTTTAAAAAACGGTTACGTTGGAGTTTTCCATTTAAAAAAAAAAGCTTTTGTTTGCTTTATACTGCATGAAGAATTGTTCAATTGCCTGTAAATCATATAAAATTTTCAGTTTATGTAGAAACATCATTCATCAAAAAGGAAGGGAAAGTATTGGAGTAAGCACTTATAACAGGAAAATGATCTTTCTGTATATTTAGTCCACAACCGTGGATTGGCAACAAATGACAAATTCAAATGCCCAAAGAAAAGAAGATATAAAAATACAGGTAATAAATGTTGAGAAATGCGTTCTTTGAAAAATATATCCCCCCTATCAAAAAATATTTAAAAAAGGTAAAGTAAATGGACGGCTGATTTAATGTTATGTTTCAAAAATAAAAAATATTGAAAATAAAATTGTTTGCTTTCAAATAATGTCAAAGAAAAAAAATATTATTAATATTTTTTTTTATTCAAACAAATAAACTTGAAAACAAATCTAATATATTTATTACAAAATGTTAATAATACTGAATTGAATTTTTTATGTCATAATTAATTTTATTAATTTAAACTTTTCCTAAAATGCTATTGTAATTTTTTTTGACAAACTACATCCCTTCCAAATTTTCTCTTTGCTTTGTGTAATAATTTGGAGTAGGGGTGCCAGCTCTGGTGTTGTCCTCGTCACTTGATAGAAGTTCATAATAACGATGTTCTCATCGCCAACAGCCCTCGTTTTGCTTTTATTGAGTGACGTTAATAAACACTCAATCACTCGAAATTCCTCTTTTCATGTTAACATTTCAAAATTTCAGTTAACGTACGTTTATATAGTCACATATTCAAGGTCAAATGGTGGCCGCGGTAGTCTAGTGGCCATGGTCATGGCCTCATGGCTAGCGTGTCATGAGTTAGAGCTCCAGTGCTACTGAAGACCCGTCGCACAGAGGGGCTGATGTACGCTAAAACTGTCATGGTTCACATTTTCGGGGTGTGGTAGTTTCGAAAGGAAGGTGACGGTTCTATCTGAGCTCCTTCTACTAATAGTCCTTTTGGGGAATTTCTGGTCTTTAAAATTTGTTTTATTATAAACTCTTCGAAGAAGACGTGATTATGTTAATTAAGACTACTATTTATAGTCTTGAGGTTTTCAGGTTAGAGAGAGGAGATAGGAGAGATAATGGGATGGACTGTTATAGGAGCAGAAATTAATCAAATTGAATGTGAATCGCGAATATTTAATACTTGATAATTGAATTACTTAAGGTGACGAATTGTTACTGGGATTAAATCCAGATTAAAAAGATAAGAAGTCAAAGTGATCGCCTTGAGTAAGTGTGGTTAGAATTAGTTTTCTCATATCTCGCTTACCACTTTTTTGTCTGCGTAGTGATTAATTGGGTGCATCTCTTAGACTTAATCGATTGAATTTGTGTGGTGATTAATATTGTGAATAAATTAGATTGTTTTGTTGAACTATGGCTAGTGTTTCTTCCAATCCTCCCAACACCTTTAGGCGTTCAGGTCGTCCGTGGCACCTGACCGTATTTCAAAATTACGAGGTCCTTCTCCAATTGCTTTCGTGTTACTTTTTAGTGCGACGTTGCTTTATTCACTCATTCAGTGTCAAATGATTTTATTTGAAAACAGAAACTAACACTACCAACACAATTTCCGTATCATGCGCAGTCATTAAAAATCACATTGGATTTAAAATGCAGCAAAGAGTCGGTGTAATGTGGAATCGAAATCAGAATTCACAAAATCTGCCATTAGGCGGATGCCCTTTCCTCAATCTACGTGACAAAGAATCTCAACTCAAAATCAATGCCGAAAGTTGTATTACAAAAAGAATAATATTTTTCTTTATATACAGACGACTCTCGATAGTTCGAAGTTGAAGGGACCAATGAAAAACTTCGAATTATCAAGAGAGTAAGAAAAAACTCCCGAATTTTTTTCAAACACATATAAATTTTAAACTATGTAATAAAACAACAATTGTGTACATATGCTATAACAATACTTTAAAATATTTTTAAAAAGTACGTATTATATAGTACAAATATCATACATAACTTAAAAGTCATGTATTAAAAAATACATTTATGTAGTAATTCTTCGAGCAGAACTCTTTCACCGCCCCACCAAATATCTTCCATTCCTCATTGGAAATAAAATCGTTTTGTACCCGGTTCCCTCCGACACTATCCCCAACACTATTCGTTTTTCAAAGGCAGGGTCCAGTCCAGGTCCGTGCCCTGTTTGGTGCCACATTCTATAACTCACATAGATGAGCCATAAATCGTTATAGTCTGTTACGTCATCAGCGCACTGTAGCGCTAATTGTAAATAAAAATTTGTAATAATTTACAAATAAAAATTTGTAAAATGATACAGTCGAGAGCTGAACTACAACAAAAGCGGGTGCACTAATAAACTAGGCTTAGCGTTGAAAAAGATTGATTTTTTTATCTTACCAGTTCACAGTCCACACAACGATTCGACCAAACAATGTCATTCTGACGCAAAAAACACATTCTTCGCTCGAGGTACCGGGAAACACAAAGAAGGGGTAACAGGCAGATGGTCATCAAAGAGGCTACGTTACAGGGAAGACATGCAAAGACAATATAACACAAAACATGTAAGCTCCAACCTGTTTGCTTCAGGACTCTAGATAAAGTGTTCGAATTGTTGAGAATTTTATAAGATAACTTCGAATTATTGCGTGTTGTAGTCTGGCGAGCCACAGATTTTACTTCGAAATATCGAGTGTACCAAAACGTATTGTTTTAGTTCGAATTATCAAGTTCCTAGGAACCGAGTATATACTGTGAATTAGCGAAAGGTTCGTATTATCGAAAGTTTTGATTAACGAGAGTCGACTGTATTAACTTTTAAGCTACCCCGTATCAGAACATTGTATCCAATATACTTACCCTCAATCTGAACCAAAATAAAGTGACAAAGATGCCATTTGATATGGTACGTCTCACTTCCAAACTTCCGCATTACGCCCTTGAGGGCTTTAAAACTTAATTGAAATTAACTATTATTCCATAACCCATTGATAGACAGGGATAACTAACCATTTGTTAACTAAATTTAAAAAATCAGTGACTTTTGAATTTTACTCTAATGATAGATCATAATCTAACTCATCAAACTGTTGTTTTAACAATTAAAAATTAATTAATTAAAAAATAAATACATATGATATCAATCCTTTGCGTCTTACAAGTTTTTTTATTTGAAAAGAGCTTATAGAAAATTACTACATGCTTCAGAAACTATTAACATTTGAATCCATGAAATCCTCTTTGAAGGCCAATAAGACAAGGCGGAATACGTTATCCATATATAATTATAACTACATTACAGCGAGCAATAACTGTTTCTTAACCTTCACTAACGTTATTACCTAATTAATGTCACTCTAGGGCTAAATAAACGGTTATAACTCTTAATAACATTATTATCTATTGACCTTATTAGCGTATTCAGTATTTTCCAGACAGCAATAACTGTTAGAATGTTGTTGAATAATAAATAATTTCACGCATCAGGAGTTAATTTTACTAACACGCTGTTGTATTAACTATCAAACTCGGAATTCTTACACTATAGAGCAATTTCTATAGCCTTATATATTTGTAGCGTTATAATTTTCTCAATATAATGCTATAAAATGTATCGTATTTTGTAAATATATTTTTAATTTAATTTTAACCCTTTATAGGGCCATTTTTTCAAGTAACGTTACGTTAAATTCTTTTTTGGGATTAAGATTGATGTATAAAAAAACCTCTCCTTTAGCTTATGACCAAAAATTAATTTGATTTTTAAAATAACTTTTTTTTTGGTGGGATATTATTCCACTGGGAATTATAAAAAAGGTCTGACGTGTTATGTTTTGTATTTCTTTTTGAATTCTTATTATTAGTTCACATTCTCCCTATATGTAATTATATATCTTGTTCAAATTTTCAATCATTAATAAAATACTTTTTGTTCATACACTCAAGTTCAAATACATTTTTTTAAAACTTGTAGTGGATGACACTTGATGTTAACACAGTTTTTTTCAAATATTAATTAATTAATTAAATGAAATTAATTAATTATAGTTTAAGAGATATATTTCAGTCGATATTATTCCTCTAGATGGCAGCGCCATTGGATAAAACAGCTTTTATTAAATTTGTGATGAAGATTTAACTTAACCTGATTAATCATATGCTTGTTAGACATCAGCTTTCCTTTTACACTGGTTTTGAGATCAATTCTTTCCTGTTCTTTTAAAATTTTATTAAAAAATGTAATTACAAATTTAGTGAGGTTAAAAAGTTTTTAATGGCAATTTAAAAGTTATTTTGCCACTTAATATTGTGATTCTGTCATATGTATATACATATTTATATAAATTGTAATCAGTGGCACACACAGGAATTTTCAAGGTGGTGTCCAGGGTCGAAAGTCCAAAGCAACTATTGAACTTGCGGCGGTCTCCACCAAAGGACCCATTTCCTGTTAGGGAACTAGTCACACCTCAACGGAGTTTCGCGAGGAAAAGTATCCGAGACCGGACATACTGACGCTTAGGTTCTAAGGCAAGTCAACCTTTGACCTCCTTTTATCCAGCCGGCAGAGGGATGACCGGCGCAATTGCCATGGAAATCTCTGGCTTCAAAGTCCACCGCGTGAGAGGTGACTAGAACCAATAGCCGAGTAGTAATCTCAGCTAAGTCTAAACAGAAATGATTTTGCCTCACGTGTTGTTTTTGTGGGCGTGACGTATTCCACCTTTAAATAGTCACAAAAAGGGGAAACCCGGAGACTATCGACACTCTACAAAGCTTCACAGACACTACAGAGACACTAGTACAGGTTTCAACACTCTACGTCACCCCAGCATACTCCAGCGGACTCTCTCCGAGTGACTTCCAGATTCGCTTGGACCCTCTCGGGCCTAAAGTGACCTCTCAAGGCTCACACCTACGAGCATCCCAATGTCGTCCTAACGCAGCCTTTCATAGGAGTGATCCAGCCTTAGCAGCGACCTCAACAGCGCTGCACCTTAGCAGTGCCGTAGCAAACTTAACACTTGGCGGGAACTGGAATACCTCTTAGACATTCCCCGAGCTACCAAAGGGACATGCATTGAAATTTACTGAGGGAAATGGTCTTATAAAAAATACATAATAGTACTTACAATGTATCGAAATAAACATATGTCTAATTATAATAGAGCGCAATGAATGTTTATAGTTCGGGGGAAGACTTTTGGTTCCCCTATTCAATCATATTCGAAAGATATAGCATGTAAGAATAACGCAATTTAATTGCCTGAAAAAAGGCAATTATTTTATGAATTTTTTAGAATTCGTTAGTAGAGATAACTTTACATAAATTGTAAGGCAATTCTGAAATTAAAGCATTAAATATTTCAGGTTGTTATCGATAAACAAAAAAAATTAAAAGAATGTTCTGCTTCTGGACCAGAAGATCGCAATTTATATCAGCTTCCTAAAAACGGAGGAAGATTTATCATATTTTTTTGTTCTAGTATTTCTTGGAATCAAAATTATTTTTCTTGCTCTTATTTTTCCATTCGGTCCTAAATTTTTCAAGCATAAAGTTAACATATATTTTGTAGGAATATTTAGCCTATTTTTTTCAAACGTAGATTCTTTATTTTAAGATAGAAGAATGGAAATAAATAAAAGAATTTCGACTTTCTGTGATCCAAAGAAACATTTCTCTTCAGAAAGGAAAAGGGAAAAAAAGTTTTACTGAGAGAGAGAGAGAGAAAAAGAATTTTTTCTTTAATATTAAAAAGAATTTTGTAATATCTTTTCTATATTACTTTTTAACAACTTCTCAACGCTGTACTTCGCTTTAACAGCCAACACAATTATCTCTTCTTGGTACAGCAGACCACGCGCTATACATCGGTCTGTGACCAAAGCGTCTTGGTACAGCAGACCACACGCTGTGCGTCGGTCTAAAACCAAAGGTACTCAATTTCCTTAACACCAAATTCAGTCTAGCGCTTCGCGCTCCTAAAATAAGGGACTCTCTCTTGCCCAGACTAGGGTTTGCAGCCCCGGGATCCCGGAGGTTTTCTCGAATCCTGGGATCCCGGAATTAAATAACTAATCCCGGGATTTAAATTTTTTGTCTGTGAATTACAATTTGAAATTTTTTTCAAAGTATTGTGATACTGGTATTACATTTAATGTATCTTATTTACTTTTTTTGTACTGTATGCGTTTAATGTCATTTTTCTTACGTGTTGAACCCTGAAGGATTCGAGGAGGGTGTGTATGTTAAACCGTGAAATTTGATATGTTTTTATCTTATATTTGCTTCTGTAACTCTCCCCATCACGAGTGGGGTCGGAAAACGGACTTTTCTCCTACTCTCAAGCTGTACGGTGCCAGCTAACTTGGACAGCATTTGGAATTTTTAGAAGCTATCTAGTAGGGTTTTCAGCCCCGGGATCCTAGAATTCTGAAAGCCTGGGATCCCGGTGTTTTTTCCAATCCCGAAATCCCGGGATTAAAATAAGTAATTCTGGGATTTAATTTTTGTCTAAATTGTATTTAAAATTTTTTTCTCATAAAAATTTTCTAAGAATTTAATTTTTCAAAAATTTATATTCAGTTTATGAAATATGTACGTAGAATTTTTTTGCGCAACTATAAGTGCGATATGTAAAAAAAATATATGCACAGTATGGGAGAATGTCGCAAAGATCTAAGTGGCTCACTGCAATGCTTACACAATAATATAAGCAACATCACAAGAATAGATTTTGTCATAGTTCCTTCTTCAATTAAATGCCGTTAATCAATAGCGGACCTGCTTGGAAGACTTAAGACATTTCAAATCCCGTTGTATTACTAACCGCTCATGCAACCGGATCTTCAATTTCAAATGAAATAACACTTGAAATTGATTCACATTCTGATTCAATAACTGGATCAATTTATTTACAAAAAGCATTAAGCGTAGCAGAAGAACTAAATAAAGTTATCAAAGAGGTATATTCACCAATGATTTGAAATTTGAGACACTGTCACCAAAAATTCAAAAAGAAATGTCTCTTTTTTTGAAAATGGAGGGAGACGTGGTGTGACTACCTGAAAAGAACATACTCCTATTTAATGACGATAATACCTACTAGTAAGGAATTCGAATGTGCATCTTCTTCGGCAGGACAATTTGTGACAAAAATAAGAAGCCGTTCCAACGATGAAACGCTGGAGGAGCTGTGTTTTTATAAGTTTATTTACAAAAACACTAGAAATGAAGAAATTCTTTTTTTAAATTTCATTATGTAATATTTTTATTTTTTTATGATGAATTAATTTTTTATTTGTTTTATTAAAACAATATTAAATCAATTCTCAATTATATTTTCAGTTTTATTATGCAATTTCAACTATGCTACTATGTAAGTATTTTTAATGAATAGTTCAATCCTAATCCCGGGATTTGGATAATGTAATCCCAAAATCCCGGAATTGAAAATATGGCACGGGATTGCAAACCCTAGTCCAGACCTTCTCCTCGAGGGTCAATCCCCTTCTTCCCTCACAAAAAACAGTAACCCTCCTCCGTAAGCATAGGAGTTGCGTCAAACATCCCATAATCTACCACCATCAGTAGCCAGACACTACAAATTTCAAGAATTTAGTTTTCATCTTTTTGTACAGTACATGATGGAAGATTCAAAAATAATGCGAAATGGGATTTTCTTTTTTCTCGAGACAAATATAAATTTCGTTAATATGAGTGAATAACATATTTGCAGCAGTAAGTAATATTGGACTCAAAATAGAATTTCTGTTACATAGGGATCTTTTTAAGAATTTAATGTGACACATCTCCAAGCGAAATTAAATTTATTTAATGAAGATAATATAACCGAGAGGTGAAACAGATTCTTAAAAAGAAGTACTTTTTCTTAATTTTATTTTTTATTTTTGTCCTTATAAATTATTTCATAAACAAGCACATCAAAATTTGATAAACTTATCTGCATAATTTGGCGGAAGATATTTTTCTACGTGCATTCTATTGAAAAATCAGTAGTTTTATTTAGATTTACTCTTTAAATTTCAACAATATTAATAGAATAATTTTGTAAATAGTGTTTATATAAGATTTTTTTTATTTAATGTAATTTTTAAGTAGTTTTTTTTTTAAAAAATACTCTATCATACTTCTTACAATTTTGAGGTGAAACAATAATGACAGAAAACGCAGAAATAAATTATTGGGCGTAAAACTTTTTTACTGCACGCACCACGTTCTGAGAGAAAAAAAATATGGTTTTCATTGTGTTCACGCAACTTATTGTATTGTTTATCTTGTGAGAGGTTTCAATCATTATGATAGAAAGAGAGATAACGGTTAAGTGGGTTTTCTAAACGGGAAAGAAAAAGTAAAGTTTATTACTAGAGAAGAACTTATATATACATATATATATATATATATATATATATATATATGTATATAATGGTTTTCGCATTTTAGCTGACGCAAACTATAAAGCAATTTTAGATAGAAAAGTACCTCAGAATTGACAAACTCAAGCAATTGTAACACATACAATGAAAATCGGTACTGTGGCGATATCTAAATAAGCCAATAACAGCCTCCGGACAGGAAAGATAATTTTTGTCTAGTGGTATGTTACGTGCTTACGAATTCATAGGTCGCGGGTTCTAATCTCTGACAAATTCTTCGGATAATACAATAGGACAGTCCAATCTGGCTAGTGTTTTCCGTGTTTTGTTCATCCCCAGAAGGGGAATCTTTTCGAGTTAAGTCATTTTCGTTTCGTGTTAAAAGAAAAAAAAATGCATGAAAATACATAGCAGTTTGTCGAAACTATTGTAGGGTTTCGTGTTAACCGATATTTCATCTTAAGCTTTTTCGCGTTAAACTTATTTTACTGCATTTCCAATTAATCATGTCGTGTCTCTAATATTCCAACTTACGATAAAAATGGAATTTTCACTATAATATTTAAAGTTAAAACTCTTTTTTATAAAATTAAAGTTTAGAAGAAAATATATGGAATGGTATTGTATATATATACAAAAAAAATAAGATTTTTTTTAGCTCAAGCAGAAATGAGTTATATGATGAAAAATACTACAATATGAACATAATAGCGAAGTCGGATTGTGATACTGATCGTGGATACTTATTTTTGTCTGGAAATACATCTCTGTTCTTTAATGTTAACCGAAGGTACCTAATAATCTTCAACACCCTCAAGGTCACGTGGTGGGTGAGAGTGAAGTGCCAGCTTAGATGTCATCCTCGTCACTTGAGCCAGGCAATTCTTGAACGCTGCCACCAATAACTCTCATGCTGCCTTTAGGTACAAAAATAAAAAATAAAATCAATCAAAATGTTTGAACCAAACTCAAAGCTATTAGTTTACGCCAGCGTAACTCAACCTGTGGCCCGTGGGCCACCTGCGGCTCACCGAGCCTTTTTAAGTGGCCTGGTCATGACCCATTGCTCGGAGAAATTCTTTTGTTTAAGACATTCTATTAAAAATTTGGTGGGAAATTCTTTCACAAGAAATCAAATACAGTCGACTCTCGCTAATTCAAACCTTCGATAATACGAACCTCTCGCTAATTCGAAATATATGCTCAGTCCCTAGAAAACCTCTTGATATTTCGAACTAAAACAATACGTTTGGGTATACTCAATATTTCGAAGTAAAATCTGTGGCTGTGTCTAGACTACAACGCGCGATAATTCAAAGTGATTTTATATAACTCTCGACAATTCGAACACTCACTGCCACATGTACAGTCCTGTAGCAAACAAAAGTTGGAGCTTACAAGTTTTGTGTTGTATTGTCTCTGCGTGTCTCCACCTGTAACGTAGCCCCTTTGATGACCAACTGTTTGCGTAGTATTGTAATGTGTAGGATTGTGTATTTTGCGTCGGACTATGACGATTTATGGCTCATCTGTGTGACATATAGCATGTGGCACCAAATAGGGCATGGGCCGGACTGGACTGTGCCTTGAAGAATCAATGGTGTTGAGGACAGTGTCTGAGGGAACCGGGTGCGAAATAATTTTATTTCGAATGAGGAATGGAAGATAACATATTTTTTCGTCAAAAAAAATTAATTATGTACAGTATATATTATTTTAATAATTGTTTTTAATACGTATATGTATTATTTTAATACGGGACTTTTAACTTCTGTATAATATTTATACCGTATAATATGTGTACTTTAAAAAATACTTCAAAACAATTTTATACATAAGTACAATTGTTGTTTTACTATATAGTTTCAAATTTAAATGTGTTAGAAAAAAATATCTCTTCGTGTATTTTGAGTTTTTCCTACCCTCTTGATAATTCAAAGTATTTCATTGGTCCCTTCAACTTCGAATTATCGAGAATCGACTGTAAATCATTTTTTATTTTTTTTTTTTTTGCTGTTGATGTCGTACGGCTGCGAATTAATATTCTTTTTCAATTTGTAACGTTTACGGTTAGTGATAACAGATGACAGCGGAGAAGCGACAATTTTATGGGTGGAACTAATTTTGAACAATCTTTCATACCTTGCAATCGAAAAATATTTGAACGATTTGGAGGTTGACTGTTTTGTAGTAAAAACCAAACATGGGCCAGTACTTGTTTGATTTGTCACGAAAGTGCTGTATTTAAAAAATACCAATAAATAGGATTCCTTCAATGGCGCTTTTCCTCTTTCAAGAGTGATATATATAAATAGGCTTTATTCGATATTCTTTGCAGTAGCAACAAAATGTTTTGTTAGTGGTAATGTCCCAGCGGTAACAAAGACATCCTAAGCAGTTTGTTACATTATTGGTAATCATATGAAAAATTGTGAAGGAGTGTTTCTTAAATTCTTTTAATTTAGTGTTAGTGACAAAAAAAATTAAAATTAAAAAAAAAAAACAGGAGCTGTAATATTTTGATCAATTTTCCACATTTTAAATTTCTCAAAATGTTATCTTGGTCTTAAAGCACCCCCCTCCCGTTTAACCTCATGTTGCGGCCTGCGTGATATAGCTAACATAAGTATATGCGGCTCAGCAGGAAAAAAGATTGAGCACTCCTGGCTTACGCCATTTAATTTAGGGCTCAATAGAAGAGTAAATGAAGAAAAATGTCTTTTTAAAGGATCTCGCATCTAGATAAATTTTAAGAATAACTTCTTCAGGTTTATAATTTGTGTTTTTTAGACAGTTGTACAAAGTTTCTCTATAAATAATTTTACTAAAAGGATATAATTTTCTTTTACTCTGGAAAGATATTTCTAAAAGAATACTATAATTGTACTAAAATATGCTAGAATTTTATCGCAGAATAAAATATAACACCTCTATGTGCATCATTTGCGATATTAATATTCCGCGTGATCGAGTTTAATATTCGCATCTTAGTATTTAGTATAAAACTGGGAACGAAATTCAGCTAGAATCAATACATATTTTTTTGTGTCGAATTTGATGAAATGGCTATTAAGTGGTACTTGTAATTATATTTATAGCTAAAACTAAAATTATATTAATGAAAAACATATCAATCAGTTTTATCAAAAAATTTTTTTTTACTGTAAAGTACTATTTGAGGAACGATTTTATAGAAAGTTTTCAACACAACTTCCACAAATATATATTTTATTGATGAATTTTATAGATCAATTTTTAATAAAAAAATCTGTTGAGAATGTATTTAAATTTTTTTTCATAAGAAAATATTACATTGCCATGCTATTTCTTGAAACTTCATTCTTTAATTAATTATTTAAAATTACATTCCTACTGTATCGGAAAAATTGATAATTAAAAAATAACTCAAAAATAATTAAAAAATGTTCTGGGATTTTCTGGAGAACTTGAAAAGAGACATTTTCAAAATACGAACTAATTGTCTACTAAACCCTAATGGAGGCACAGCCCTTTTCATTGGGCGAAGTTCAATCGATTTCAATTTAATCGATTTCTCATTTAAAGCAGAGATTCTTAATGGTAATAAATTAGCTTTTAATTCTGTATTTTCTTTTTGAAACAGAAATAGTTTTTTAAAGCACATTCTAGTACTTTTAGTTTGAAAATGCAGTAAATTCAATGATTATTAAGGCTTTTTAACTTTATCTACTCTTTTTTTTAACGAAACAATGTATTGTAACAAGTATAACAACACTTCATAGATTTCTGCTTATTTGAATTTATTTTTGTCCAACCAAGGGTTCTCTCTTTTTTGCTGATCTCTCTCTCTTTTTCCCAAATTGTCCCAAAAGAAAAGTGCCTCAAAAATTTTGCAGAAGTTAATTCAAACCACTCTATTCTTTTTCAATGCAAATTTTAAAACTTCTTGCGGTTTCAAAGAAAATCGCCAACTGCAAGCAAGAGTTTCATTTGGCGATAATTTCCTATCTGTACTTTTTCTCTTTCCCCCTTAAAGTGCTATTTACTAAATGAGGATATATCAATTGTTGAAGTGATAGAATACGATACAGCTGTTCCAAGGACGTTACGCGTTACGTCGTAGTTTGAGTTATTTGCAGTGCTGCCGCCTGGTTTCAGCGATAACAAGTTACATAATTCCATTTGGAGGTGTATATTATCCACAATTTCGCTACGAAATATTACTAACGAGGGTTGTTTATCGACTTGGCTCTGCCATGGCTGAATTCGATTTCGATCATGCGGTCGTAGGAGGGGGAATCGTTGGTTCGTGGACAGCTCTGCAGCTCATTCGAGCTGGTAAGAAAGTTTTACTTGTGGAACAGGTACGTTTTATTGTTTCAATGGAACTGAGAATGACTATGCAATTAGAGTATTTTGAATAGTTTAAAAGCCATTTTTTATTTTCGTATTGGTAAAAAAAGAATACAAAATATTTTTTAGAATTCATTCATCCGTAGGAATTCGTGTGGAAATTGTATTAAATATAATTAATAAGTTTTTAAATTGAGAAATAGTTCCTTTAAGGAAACGATTGTACAGTCAACGTCCGTTGAATATTTCTTCTTTTCTTTCCGTGGAAAACAGAAGTATATATTATTGAAATTCGAACTAACTTTCAGAATGTTGCCACTTTATTTTCAAAGTAATTTTTTTTAAGATATGCGACTACTTGCGACAGCTTAAAAAAAAAAAAAATAGAGGTAGGATTTTTTTGTTGTTTTTAGATTTTTTTTAGAACATTTTAAGAAAAATGTGCTAAAATTAAGAGAAAAAGAAGTTATTGTTACAAAAATGGGAAAAAATTGGTAAAAAATTACAAAATATCACCTAAGCGGGGTCCATTCTTTGCCAAAAGTTTATGAACAAATTTTTAATTTTTCAATTCTGATATGCTGCAGTGCTATTCTTTTTTTAAATGACCTCCAGGATAAAAGATATTTTAATTTTTACAAAAACTAGAGCACTTTATCTTAGTTATTATAAGAAATTGCTTAAAAAACAGTGATTTTATTAGCATAAGGAACTGTAAATTTTGTAATAAAACAGTGATGGATAAATCTGAAGGGTGAAACGCTTCTACCATTCTACAGAACATACACAAAAAATTTCAGTTAATTATTTTCAAAACTTTTTCAGCAATCTCTGTCCCTTTTGAACATTAAAAAAAAAAAAAAAATTCGAGTAAAACGCGTTTGAAAGTATGACATCTTGCTTAAAGTAATAACATCTGCTTTTACTAAAACATTTGTAGTCTTTGTTCTAGTAAACTGAAAATAATAAACTTGGTATTTTTATAAAGCTAATAAGATGGCCTATAAAATAAAATCATACAAAAATTTTTCAGTTTTTAACAAAATTCACAATTTTAGGGTAGTCGGGTTCGGAACCGCGAGTGTGAAAAAGCGTATAAATGAATAATTATTTTGATATTCATAGTCATATTTATTATCATTTCAATTACAAAATTGTTTTAGGAATGTTGTTAGAAGAAAAAATTATTTAGTTGTGTAATTTTTTGACAACAATTGAAGAAAGGATGACATATTTTCTAAACTATCTTGTATGAAAAATATTTCTATAATAATAATACTTTGCCGATATACATAACAAGCTATATATATATAAAGTATTGGTTCCTAAACTTCGATCACCGCAGCTTTGCTTTATGTGTCAATCTGACATCAATGACCCCCAAGCTTTTGAACACACCTCCTTGAATCCTAACACATGGCTGAGTGACTTAAATATTCCCCAACAATCTCAAGACTGCCTCCACTACTTATACAGAATTTTACCCCCCCCCCCTTAAACTGAGTCAATATTCTTTAATATTAAAAAACTGAATTTTTTTTAATATTCTTGATTGAAAAACGTATATGCCCTAGAAGAAATTTTTCATTAAGGGCAATCTAGTGATTTACTCTAGGATGAAACATCTTTCAATTCCTACTATTAACTCACTATATATCTTGTTCAAATTTTCAATCCTTAATAAAATACTTTCTATTCATCCTATCAAGTTCAAATAATTTTTTTAAAACTTGTAATGGATGACACTTGATGTTAATAGTTTTTTCAAATATTAATTCATTAATTACAGGTTAATTAATAAAATTAACGGTTTTCGACGCCAACTTAGAATCATCTCCATTGTTGTAACAACGTAACTGTTAAAGCAATGGTAAAAAATTGAAGTCGAAAACCGGTTTTTTCAGCCAAACCGGGTGTGCATTGTAACAACAATGCAGACAAATCGGGCTCTTTTTTCAATTCCTACTATTAGTTTACTCTCTTCCTATTATTTAAATATATATATCTTGTTCAAATTTTCAATCGTTTGTAAAATACTTTCTATTCATCCATTCAAAGTAGGAATTGACTTAAATTTTTTTTATATTGTATTACTTGTTCCATGAGGTTTTTCATAGTCTGTAAAAGAGAGGAATCTTAACATTAGATGAGAGATCGTTACGGACCCCCCAGAAAAGTGCTGTGAGACCCCGGGGTCCGCGGACCACAGTTTAAGAATCTTTGCTGAATTTTTCAGAACTTTTAGTTCAACCCTGGTATAGAAGTCCTAGCTATATATAAGCAAATATTTTTTTTATTAAAGACGCATTTTTCATGAAAGGAGAATGTTTTTAAAATATGTCATATTTTCTTCATTTTTTGCCAGTAAATTGCATCGAAATAATTTTTTCTTGAAAAAATATTCTTAAAACAATTTTATATGTATACTCTAATTCAACTGATACACTAAATATAAAAAAAAAAATTATCCATTTATATGATTTTCAAAGTCACGGCTCCGAACGTAGGCAGTCATCTTAACTCAAATTTTAGCAAATTAAAAAAGAAAAGAAAATGGTGTACATTCAAACTTTTGGATGTACGAAATAAATATTTTTTTTTCTTGTGGCAGTTTTCGAAATTCTTATCATTTTTCAATTCCTACTATTAGTTCCCCCTCTTCCTATATATATATATATATATATATATTATATATATATATTGTTCAAATTTTCAAACGTTAATAAAATATTTTCCATTCAAGTTCAAATAAATTTTTTTAAACGTGTAGTGGATGACACTTGATGTTAATACCGTTATTTCAAATATTAATTCATTAAAAAATGAACAAATAGTAACAAACAAAATAATAGTCCAACAATATATATATAGAAAGGAAAGTCGTTCGTTGTGTCTCTGTAGCGCAATGGATAGCGCGTTGGGATTTTAATCCAAAGGTCGGGGGTTTGATTCCCGCCTGGGATGGTCTAATTTCTGAGAATGTTATTGTTTTTTTACTATACTATTTTATTAGAATTAAATTTAATGAATAAATATAGTAAAACAAACAAAAAAAAATAGTTGAACTCCATATATAGAAAGGAAAACGGAAAATTGCAAGGAAAATCGCTTTCTATTTTGTCACTTAATAGTGTGATTCTGTCATATGTATATATACATATTTATATTAATTATAACTATTTAATAAAAAGTAACAAAATAAATTTTTATCTGTTGACCTAAGTAGGAATTGACTTAATTTTTTTTTTCTTAACTTTGATAGGAGTATTTTTAATATTTTCAATAAGTGTTCCTATTCACAATCAGAAAAGAAAGCCCGCTCGAAAATTCTAAGAAAGATTTTTAAAAAAAATATATAAGGGGATTTCAGATAGGAAAATAATTTATTATTTGTTTTAAAAGAAACTCCGAATATATATCCTGTTTAAAACAATATCTTAAAATTTCCTTATATTATTTGTTAAAAATTTGTATTAAAAGCATTTCTTACTTTTTCAAATGAAAGTGGGGGTGTTACAAGTGTCTCATAACTATTAAAATACAACTAACTTGTAAAAAAATAGCCAAGAAGTCTTGGCAGCTATTGATTTATCTCAAAAACTATCATGTCACGGCCCCGAACAATTTGTCTTCGTTGCTACGGGTAACGCAAGAATAACAAAATGACAGATGATAGTGATCTACAAATAGAAAAGAATGTAAAGAAAATTATTTATTGGGAAATTGATAACTGATGCTTTGAAGGAGCATTAGTCCGAATTATCTACATTGTATCGTGAAACCTACTTAATAATATGAGATATCGTATGATTGTTACTGATTACGCTTGTGTAGATATTTCAGAAAACTGAGAAAAAAATCTTCAAAATATTTTTTCTTCTTCTTCAAATTGATTAAATTTTGGTTTTAAAACCATCAAAACTAATATCGATCAGTTAAATTGAGTAAAGCCGTTAGGGATTAAGAAAAATTTAGAATGTAATATCTTCAGATAAAATTTATTATTGATGGTAATAAATTCAAATCAATAGCATATTCATT
Source organism: Trichonephila clavata (assembly GCA_019973975.1). Taxonomy (NCBI): domain Eukaryota; kingdom Metazoa; phylum Arthropoda; class Arachnida; order Araneae; family Nephilidae; genus Trichonephila; species Trichonephila clavata. The sequence continues at coordinate 107,047 of BMAO01021541.1, read as the reverse complement.
CGTATTATTCATACAGTATTGGTTAAAGTTCCTTAGTAGTTCAACGGGTCTATCCGCGTTTTTCCTAACAATCTTCTTGGGGAATTACTTTCTATAAATATTTTTAATTGAAAACTTCCTCCCGAAGAAGACGACGCGATATATGTTAATTATGTCGCATATTTAAGTATTAGCTTTCGGGTTCGAGATAGAGAGATAGGTTGTAACATACGAGACCTACTCTCGGACCCGGCTAGAGGTGTGGGAGGAAGTGAAGGATGACTCGCCATAATACTTTTCAACTATTTATTCAGCGCACTAATTATCAACAGACACAATTTAAGTATTCAAACAAGATGAGATGTTCCAATAAAGAGCAGAGGGGATTTAACTACGAGAGACGCGATTCTGAGAAGACTTCTATTTTATTGATCCTCCTTTTATGGATCAATCCACTACTCCTATATTTGATTTACAATTTAGCTATGGTGACCAATCGTCACTTTAATATCTTCAACTATTTAATGCTCGAAACGCGCTATCAATGTTTACAAATACCTGATCGGTAGATATCTTTTCTTATCATCAGCTTCTCTATATTTCAATCTCCAGGTAACTCTGTCTATCCCTCTATTCATCTCTAGCTAGAAAACCTATAATATATATATAACTAACCTAATCTGCATATTACGGTTTCTTCTTCCAAAAGGGTTGGTTGTGATTGCTAGCCCGAAGATTTCCCAATAGAATTAGTGGAAGGATGAGTATAGATCCGAATACTTTTTTAGATAACTTTTTTTTCCCCTTGCTGCTGAGAATTATGGACAAAAGTTAAGATTTCTTTAAAAAAAAATATCACACCCTGTAAAAGTTTTGACGATAAATTACGCCACTTATATATTTCTGTACTTTATGATATTCATTTTAAAATTCAAATCGTCCCGTTTAGTAATTTACTTTAAATTCAGTGGTATTTGACTAAAACTTTGAAATGAGGTTCTCTCTGGACTTTTTAAAGGAGAATAATCTATTATACACACATTTGCGGTTTTCAATATAACATTATTCTATTACTTTACATCTAAATCGGTCTCGATTTCCGATTCAGTTAAGGTATCCGAACACGTTAAAAATGACCAAATTCAGTCAAGACAGATATTTTTGTTTTTTATTTTATTGAATAGAGCTATCTTTTGACTTTACGAAACATACTTTGTTTTGTTTTTACGCTACCTAGAGGCCAAGTTACATTCAATTTTAAAAAGTTAGAAAAACCGGAAGTGGGTTTTCGATCTACCAGAAGTGGACATTTAAATTGCTCAAAATCTATCATGGCGAGTCTGATAACTCAAAATATTACGAATGTATTTCTATAAAACTTTTTGAACCTGATATTCATGTTATTTTCTAGAGAGTGTACTAAAATATTTCTTATTGTATGAATACTTTTTGAGTTATGGCTTGTTATTTAAATAATGGTCTCATGAAGAATGTAACATTTCTTATAATGTTTACTCAATCAGCTCTAAAATTTTCAAATTTTAATAAAACATTAACACTTTAGTACATCTTCTAGAAAAGTGCATCTAGTTTGTTTTAGTAATACTTTTACTAATATATGTTTATTACTTTTTTCTCTAACTGCTTTGAAGTTTTTCAAAAATATTGCTAAAATTTCACTTATAATTGTGATTTTTGTAAAATTCAGGTAATTTATTTTAAATATTGATGGTTAAATTATAATATTTATTGGTATTGAGTCCTATAAAAAGCATTAATAATGTTTTAGCATGCTATTTTGTTAAAAAGTCCCCCGAACGTGTTCAGATACCTTAAAAAGAGATAAAGTTCTAACAAACTTTTCTAAAACTCAATCACATGCATAGCATGAGTCTTCACGTGAGAATATTTTAGTGAGAGGCATATCGAATTCAGTGATAATGATTGCATAACCGGAACTTTGAAGCGCAGACTGCTAGATAAGAAAAAGAACAACGATAAGACACGAGGTGAAATAATTTATTACCTGAAGGTCACAAAGTATATATGTGTATGAAACATACATTTCAGCAAAAAAGATAAGAGAAAAAGTGCCAGAATTGTGTTCTTTGCTGTTGGAGAACCCAATCTCCAACACAATTACACAAAATACTCAAATATTAATACGTAACTAAAGCTTGCTTCTTTTTCGTTCAATACATACTAGGGACTGCAATATCGGACCAAAAGTTCAATATCGGTATTCGGTATTTCTTAGATCTTTATACCAATAATAAAAATTTTAAAAAAAGAAAAGAAAAAAAAACGAGCCTTATATATACAGTAGTCGCATACGTTGTGGAACATCTGACGTGTTATCGTGGTAAATTCGCAATAGTAACTTAAATCCTGAAAAAGATGAATCCAGTATGATCGGAAATAATTTTCTATGGAATAATTATATCTTTAATGAAAATTTTATTCCATTAACACAAGGAGTAGTGCAATTTCTTATCAAAAATAATTATTCTCATTTAATTTGGGGTAGAGAGGTAATGATAACATATGATAACTAAAATATGACACATATGTTTGTGATTTCAAAGTATTTAAAAACCGTTGAAAAATAGCGTCAATAACAGTACCACTGTTAGTTCTCGAAACATTTCGATTTGTGTTCATTTCGAGCTCGAGTTCATTCAAAAAAGCTAGGAGTGAAAAGCGAAGCAAACTGAAGTTAACTTTAAAATCATCACTCAAAATCATGGAAGCGAATGATAGTTTTTTTTAAAGAGCAGAACCACCTTCGGTATATAATGAAAGTAAAAAATGCAGGAAATCTTTAATTTTTTGAACCGTTTGAATCGGATAAATCACTGTTTATCCATTTTCAAATAAGCATTTTGCCACACATATGTCCCCAATATCTTGACTAACAATACCCAGTCCACTTGTTTGATGATAAGTAATATCTATATAGGAGCCACAATATGTGAGTTCTTCTGTTTGTGATAGATCACAACACCAGCTGCTCTGTGCTCGGTCGTTTAAATTGTACGCAGCAATCGAAGTCGGGTATCGAAACACGTTCGTCATTGTCTAATTACGTCTCTGCCTAAAGGACTTAGCTTCTTTTCTGATCCTAAAGTGAAAAAACAAAAACAAAGATTCCACGCGGCCTAGACCGCAGGGGTGGGGGTGGAGCCCTTCCCGAATGAAGGAGAAAAAACAGAACCTCACTGAATAGTGCGCGCTTCCCCAACTTCCTGTTACGCATTTCCGTCCCTTTTCACGAAATCACTCCTACAAATTTCCAGCAACTGAGAGGAAAGATGTTCCACATCAAAAAACACAAGTTTCTTTGTTTTATTTGCCAGTTTTATTAGAGAGTGTAAATATCACAAAAAATAATTTGTAACTTACAAATTATAATAGTTTATAAAGAACCACAAATAAAGTAAAGGAACATCTTTTTATTTAAATCACAAAAAAGTGCAAACATCACTATTCAATCTGTTGCACTATTACAAATTTTTGAAATGAGATTTTAATAAATAGAATGCATCAATTGTACTGCATGATATGCAAATATAATGTGAATAACAAATTACGCAATTTAAAAAATATCGAAATATTACGCATTTTCTTCACAATTGCAACCTTGTTTTCACAAATACGAATATCAGACTATGAACCCTGCACGTGTGCAGTATCTCTTTGAGCTGTAATATGATAGTTTTGGCCCGCCTTCTTGGATAATTCACATATTTTTTCACTTCTCTTGATTGTACGATGCAACTTTATATTGAGTCTAATTAATTTCGCCCGTTACGGAGACATAAAAATAAAAACGGATAGTATTTTGCTATGTTGGGGATCTCTGAACATATATTGGAGACAATTTTAAAAAATTCTAGTAAATACCGAAAAAACGGTATTTAAACTTGTGAATACCGGTATTACTAAATTGTACAAATGGCTCAAAATACCGGTATTCGGTATCCCGGTATTGCAATCCCTAATACATATGTTTTGCCTAAAAACGTGGCAAAAGACTTGTAAAAAAGATATATTTATACAGTAAAAAAAAAAGGATATGCGTTCTGTATTATTCAAAAAATTTGTAAGATGAAATGGAAAACATTGTTCATATATTAAAAAAAAACCCTTTAAAAATAAATGAGAAACCACATTTAAATTTATATGTAACAACTTGATATTAATTTAAATCCTGATCTTACATATTTTTTCTCAGTATCTGAATTACGAATAGCATTTTTCGAAACACCAATTGTCGCGGTACTTCCTTCTCATGTTAGTTGAGGTGGAGATCTCGCTGATTGTTGGGGTTTCCGGAATGATCCAATAGTTGGAAAAGCCATTAAATCGGGCACGAAATGATTAAAACAAATATTTGAAACAATTGACTCTAATTAATTTAAACTTTAGAATTGAGTACACGATATGAGAACAAGAGAAGTTAAATGTTAAGAAATAATTGTACTATTTTTTCGAAAACTTGGGTTATTACCTCGAATAAATGCCCTCAAAACACAAGAACATTGGATACGTACATTTCAGGTTTCTTCGTAAGAAATAGGTTGCGCGTATACGGCGAATACACCTAAAAACTAAAAAATGCGCAGCTTGAAAGTATAGTTGTGCTTTATACGCCGTATTTTACGGTATATGGTTTGATTCCTACCGGAACATTTTTTTTTTTGCAACGACTACAACATGATGGAATACTACATAAGATTAAAAGCCTTAATTTTAATTGAAAATAATTAATAATTTTTTGGAATATACAAGTATTTTATGAAAATGGGTACCTGTAAAAGAATTTATAAGTGCATGCATGTTTTCTTTCTTTAATTTCAATTTCTACATTGACTTTGAGTATATCGCTATTTAGGAAAGAAAATTTGCTTTTAAAGCAGTACCGGTTTAAGCTCATTTCGGACCGTGGGACCTCCCTACGTTGTACCGTTGGGACCGTGGGATCTACGGATTGATGGATCGAAATTTATACCAGAAAATCTGGTTAAGTCCAACTTTACGAACCCTTCCGGGCCCCGCCCCAAGCTCCCAGTGGATAAACCGGCACTGTTTTAAAGGATAAAATATTTACTAGTGGATACTGTTAAGGTGACTGACTACATTAGGAACCGTGATTTTGAAAAGCGTATAAATGAATATTTTTTCTGGTATTTAGTGTCAGTTAAATTAAAATATGTGGATAAAATTGTTTTAAAAATATTAGAACAAAAGGAATTCTTTTTAATGACATTTTTTGGCAAAATATGTAGAAAGAATGACACGTTTTCAAAACATTCTCTTTTTATGAAAAGTACCTCTATAATACTAATAGTTTGGTTATGTATAGACAAAACTTCTGTACAGAGCCTGAACTAGAACTTTTGAAAAATTCACATTATTTTCAGAGTTACGATCCGTTTTACAATAACAACGGTTTTTCGTTAAAATTTCTCAACTCTCTCTGATTTGTTAAAATATGTGTATGTGTGTATAAATCCACTTCTAAATTATATTCTTCAAAAGTCCTAGCTTAAACTTTGTACAGAAGTCTTTGCTGTATATAGGCAAAATATTATTCCTTTAGAAGCATTTTTCAATTCTTACTATTAGCTCACTCTCTTTCTCTCCATATATATATATAAATATCTTATATATATCTTAAATTTATAATTAATTACCGGTTTTCGACGCCAACTTAGATTCGTCTCCATTGTTGTAACAATGCAACTGTTAAAACAATGACAAAAGTTGGCGTCGAAAACTTGTTTTTCAGCCAAACTAGCTAACCGGGTGTGTATTGTTACAACAATGCAGACAAATCATGTCCTTTTTTCAATTCTTACGATTAGTTCACTCTCTCCCTATGTATATACAGTCGACTCTCGATAATTCAAACTTTCGATAATACGAACCTCTCGATTATTCGAATTTTATGCTCAGTCCCTAGAAAAACTCTTGATATTTCGAACTAAAACAATACGTTTGGGTGCACTCGATAATCACTTTGTGGCTGGCCAGAATACAACACGCAATAATACGAAGTTATCTTATAAAACTCTCGACATTTCGAACACTCACTGGCATGTACAGTCCTGTTAACAAACAGGTTGGCGTTTACAAAATTTGTGTTGTATTGTCTCTGCGCGTCTCCCCTGTAACGTAGCCTCTTTAATTACCATCTGTCTGCAACCCCTTCTTAGTGTTTTCCGGTTCATCCGGCGAAAATACACTTTTATTGCTTTCCTTCTTCAAGTAGACAATAGACCAGCCGCACCAGTTGTCAGCCGTCCATATTTTTCGTTTAACACGTGGCCTTGCTACACATTCCCCTATTGAGAAGAAGAGATGCATAGGATTGTGTATGAATGTATTCTTTTAATACAGGACTCTTAACTTTTGTATAATATTTATATTGTATAATGTGTACTTCTTAAAATGTACTTTAAAATTTTATACATATGTACAATTGTTGTGCTTTATTACATAGTTTCAAATTTAAATGTGTTCGAAAAAAAATTCTCTTCGAGTATTTAGGGAGTTTTTTTCTTCCCTCTTGATAATTCGAACTCTTGATTATTCGAAGTTTTTCATTAGTCTCTCCAATTTCGAATTATCGAGAGTCGACTGTATATATTCGATCAATATATTTATATACAAAGGGATACAAATTTTCGATCGTTAATAAAATACTCTTTATTAATCCATTCAAAGTATGAATTGACTTTTTTTTTTTTTTAATATTACTTGTTTTTATAAAGGAGAATGTTTTGAAAATTTGTCCTTTTTTTCCCTTCAATTTTTGTCAAAAAGATGCATTTAAATAATTTTTTTCTTATAATGATATCCGTAAAATATTTTTATATGTATATTCTAATTCAGTTGACACAATATATATATATATATATATAAATTTTTCATTTACACACCTTTTCAAAATTACAGTTCCGAAAGTATTCAGTCAACTTATGTCTATTTGCATGAGATAAAAATTATCGATAAATATAGTTCAGATATTATACTTAAATAAATTAACTGTATGTGAAAAAAATAAGCCTTTGATCTACAAACAAATTAAACCTGAATTTTAATTTCCATTCTTTCGTATTTGTTAATACTTTTTAATACCTTCTTTAAAAATTTATATTTGATTAATGCTAACACTTTTTTTTTGTAAAAAACCGCAGAAGATAATCTTAAGTAATAATAATCCTAAAACTGACTTTCATTAAAACTCAAAAAGAGCAAAGTTTAATCTTTTCAATTCTTTAATTAACAGCGTTCTGCAACCGAAGAAAAATCCTTTCTAAATTAAAAAATGAATCAATTTATACGCTAAGAATTCGAACTTTAAAAAAAGTCAAAAGCCCAAGCGAGAAATGACGACGAAAAAAGAACCATAACGCGACTAAACATTGTAGCAGTGTTGACCTAAGACTTACATCTAAGATTACGGAACAGTTTTAATTAAAACGTAAGAGACAGATTTAAGATTGAATGCAAAATAAATGCGTCTGTATGTTCTTTTCTGACAAAGTATATTAACCTCTAAACAGTGTTTTATGCTCCGATGTTTAAAGATTATCTACGTTCAGTTATAAAAATTTTTACAGGACTTCTTTATGTTTCTTTTCGTCTAGTTTATGAATCCATTTAATGATTTCAGTAAAATATTTTCTTTAATATTTTTTTCAAAAGGAATTTATGACGAGAACTTTGTTCCAATTAGTCTTATCTTTTTCTGACATCTGAGATGAAGGACGTATAGTTCTTCACTTCTCTTCCATATGTTCTTTCTTTTCTTAATAAAGATCACTACACGCGATTAGGTAGTTTTTAATTTCCTTTAAAGATGAATATTAAATTTCGCTGTGACAAATATATTATTCATTTGGTATCTCTTTCTTTGAAGAATTGTCACATTGGATTCAAAGCAATTTATACGGGATTAATAATTTTGCTTTTTGATTTTTATTAAAACTGAAAAGGATCTTAATTCGTTTTCGAACAAAATAAAACGCTATTAAGATTCGACTGAAAAAAGAAACTTTCTTTGTTTCCCATAATAATGCGTTTATATATATATATATATATATATTATTTTACGAAAACGTTGTGATTGATTTTTTCTACGTTTTTATTGAAAGAATTTGAGTATGTTTATTTTAATGGCACATTGTAACTAGCAATGTTTTCATTTTTAAATATGCGTATTAAATATTATAATTGTTGGATAATTGGTACTTACGCATTTACCGTTGCTAAATTAAAAAAACGTCGCCAAACGCTGCCATCGTATTCGCGAACAAGATTATTGTGTTTGTACACTCGTTAGAAAAGTTTTCCATTATTGGCTGCATGTGGTGGCATTGGGAGACGTCTTTTGATTTGACGAATTCGTCAATGGAATAATGTTTAAGTACCGGATAATTTATTTGGAAAAAAATTCAAAGACTTGCGAATTCAACAAGTAATATAAAATAAATTTTAAACTAAATTCCTACTTTGAATGGATGAATAGAAAGTATTTTATTAACGATTGAAAATTTGTGAACAACACTATATATATATATATATATATTTATATTGTTCAAATTTTCAATCGAAACAATGCACTCGTTTAATCAGTGGGTCCGAAAGTCTTGTGGGTGGTTGTAGAAGAAACCACGAGTGCAGAAGGCTGGAGAATATTTTTCTCCCCTCCAGTTCCATGCCTAAATTGTGGAGGTGGAGATAGATGATGTCATCATCTATCGGTAAGAAGTCTAACCTGTCTCACAGGCTCTGGCAACTTTCATTCCTTTCCTTCGGGAAGGACACGTCGACAACAACAACAGAAACATTGTTACAACAATTTAGATAAATCTAAGTTGGCGTCGAAAACCAGTAATTAATTTGATTTAGTTAATTAATGGGTAATTAATGAATTAATATTTGAAAAAACTATATTAACATCGAATGTCATCCACTACAAGTTTAAAAAATTTATTTTAACTTGATAGAAATAATGAATAGAAATTTTTTTATTAACGATTGAAAATTTGAACAAGATATATATATATATATATATATATATATATAGAGAGAGAGAGAGAGAGAGAGTGGGAGCTAATAGAGAGAGTAGGAATTGAATAAGAATTGACATGATGTATAATAAGTGAAGAATAAATGATAATGGGAATAGGGAAAAAAAATAGATTTCTATTGATTGAATGTTTTAAAGTCGCCTCGCAAAGCAACACGAGGCTTACTAGCGGCGGACCCAGGGACGTCTTAAGGCGTGGGCCAACTGGGCTCTGGCCCAAGGCCTCGGCCACAATGGGGGCCTCGTCTCGTTCTCGACTCAGCCTTAATAAGACCACGATTTTAATAATTTCAACGGTCAAATGTTTTTTCCGGTTGTATTCTCGGAAAAACTGGGAATTTTGAACGATATGTTAACTGGCTACAAGTGATGACCGTCGTCCACGCATGGGCCAAAGCCTATCACCATACACTATCGTTACTCATTCAGTCAAAAAACGGCAGTATGTCCAGCAAATGGCGTAACGAAGAACATTTGCCCCCCCCCCCCTGCGATGCTGGGGTGTACGTTACGCCACTGGGTCCAGTCGGTTTGTACGGTTGTAAGTAATTATTTGTTTCGGAAGGGGTGCACACAAAATTTTTTCCCGTGGGAGTGAAGGGGTCAAGGGTCGAAAGTCCACCATTCTCGTATCATACCTCAATACGCTGCGAAACATTTCCTGTCGATTTTGTCGGTTTGGGGAATAAAAGACAGTAAAAAAAATAAATTATTGAATTAATATAACCAGCTCTAATCAATAAAATAAATTGTTAACAACAAATACTTAATTAAATTTTACGTATTACATACATAGGATTATCATCAATCGAAAAAAATCAAGGGCTATGGGGGTCTGGACCTTAGGACTTCCTCCCCCCTTGTGTGTGCCATTGGTTTGGGGTTATTATTTATATACGAGTTTTCGACAACGTATGCTTTGTCATGTCTACTTTTAAGGATCATAAGTGGGGCCTACATTTGTGTAAAGTCACGGGCCTTCAAGAAGTTTTAAGACGACCCTGGGTGGACCCCGTAATTTTGAATCTCAGTTAGTGACAAAGATGATATGAGGTCAGGCGCCTTCGTATGGTTCGAGAAGACACAGGGGCCCCTAGTGAAGGTGCTACCTGTGCCTGGATGACGGTCGATGAAGCAGTTGGCTGTACGCGTGCATTTCTTACGATGTGGCGGTCTTCTCGACGACTGGTCTGCCGAGAGCGTCCTGTGTGAGCCTGGTCTTCGTGCAAATGACATCTCTCGGATCCACTTGTCCCAACACCTCCTCACAACACAATCAGAGCGGCCTAATTGACGAGCTACTCGCCTAGCTGACCACCCAGCTTCCATCATGCCGATGATTCTCCCCCTCTCAAACTGCGACAGCTGCTCATATTGTCTTCGAAAACGGCGTAATGGCATGTCTACCTCAGCGCTTCCTTTGTAAGCGATTCAGCACACTCAAACAAGCTTTGGTTACCTGTTTTATACTCCACGGAGAACGACGTTAAACGCCCTCTTCCGGCTATACGTAATGCGCAATCACGCTACATTTCTAATCATTTGCATATCTTCCCGACATGTACCTTCATGCCAAGTTTCATTATAATCCCTCAATTATTTTTTGGTGCGCTAATTTTTTTTTGTCCATGAGTGTAGTTACTCGTGTATAAGCATAATTTAAATCAACTATAAACATATGTTATATCTGTATCCTTTTCTTAAAATGGAGCTACAAGCCATAATTGCGTAACGCACACCCCCTCAACCAGCGCATCGCGTGAGGGGGGGGGGAGCAGGATTCTAGGGGTCTCAAAGGTAATGGTTTTGCTATCAATCCTTTGAATAATCTGTCTTGGGACTTAAAACCTGACTTTGCAAGGGGGCCTTTATATTCTCCTTTACACTGCTGTGTAACAAGACATTCGACAAAATTTTACTAAATTAATATTATTTCAGTTTTTAGTAAAATGTTTTTAAGTACTTAAATAAAGGAGGGGAAGAGGGGCTATTAGACAATGAGACAATGTACTTGATTGGAACTAAAAAGATACAAACAACACAGAAATAAAGCCCAGGTTGAAAGAAATTTCCATTAAGAAACGTATCCATTTTTAAAACAAGCATTGTGATTGCTAGAATACCCAATACTTTTATAATTTTGGGGTGATTATAAAAATAAAAGAAAAGAAATTCTGATTTAACTTCAAACAACTTCAATAACAAACATAAAAGAAGTTCTAAGAGAACTTCTGCTAAAAACATCGGTTTCTTGTTAGTGCAATTTAGCGATGGAAACGAAGTGAAATGAGATGGAAAAGGCATCACGAATGGATCACATTTAAATAAAATTAATGCATTAAATTTTTGACTTTTATTCATTTTCATTTGCAATACTTGAAAAAATAGGTTTCTCGATTATTTCGAAAAAAATACATATGGTTTTAACAAAACAAAATCCAATTGGTTATTTATTTATTTTGCATAAGATTCAAATACCGACGTTTCTTTCAATTTGAGTTCTGAATGAAGTGTGTGGCTTTTATAGCCAGTTAAGGATTTTTTTAGAGTTATTAATCTCCCCTACCTTATGAAGTCACTAAAAAATAAATAATATTGATCTCACCATAACAACTTAGATGTACGCTCGTGACATTCTTCAGATACATGTGTTGCTACTCATTGCAGGGGGCTCCCAGGAACCTTTTTTGACAGGAAAATGCTCACCAATACACAGTAAAGGCTTCACAGGACTGCCTCCACCGCATTTTCGCCTTTCGTGTCCTGTTTGATCCCCGGGTTTGTCACCGATTGAGCATATCTGGGATTATTTAATTTCGACAGCTTACAAGTTTGGACGAATTAGAGGCGTGTTTAAAGCAACTGTGGAACTAGATGTCACATGACATCATACTGGACTTGTCCGCCTCAATACCCGACAGTATCACATACATTCATGCGGGGGTTGGCTCAACTGGGTGCTAAAATCTTCATTCATTTGTAATTTTTTCTACAATAATTGATCATTTTGCTTTTATTTTGTGTGTAATCCCTTACTTATATCAAATTTGTTTTTAAGTATGTAAAATTTCATTTTATTCTGACAACTCTATCTTGGTGCGCACATTTTTATAACAATGCGTGTATATCCGACTGGACTCGAATGAAACCGGTAACATTAAAATCTGCTGGGTCTCTCCGCCCCGAAATGAGAGCATTAAAGCTTGTGCAGGCCTCTATTTTCAAGTGACTCTTAACATGTTTTTCTTAATATATTGTTTGGTTTTATTGAGAAAATGTTTTTTTTTCAATTCCTATTTTAGCTCACACTCTCTATATTTATCTTGTTCAAATTTTCAATCATTAATAAAATGCATTTGAAAGCACTCAATTGAGCTGAAATTTTATATACACGCTTATTTTGGATGACAATACAGTAATTTAATAAAAATTAATTAAACCTAATTGATTAAAACTAATTATTCAAAGAATTACAAATACAGCCACGTTGGCAACATTTTTGGCGACTTAATGACCCTTTTGGCGACTTGTGTCAAAACTTGAAAAGGTTTTTTTCTCACATTTTAAAGCACTCACTTGAGCTGAAATTTTCTATACACTATTGTTTTGGGTAACAATACGATAATTTAATTATAATTAATTGACTGAAAATAATTATTTAAAGAATTACGGATGCAGCCACGTTGGCTTCCTTTTTAGCGACTTGGGCCAAAACTTTAAAAGAATTATTTTTTTCTCACATTTCAAATTATTCAGTTGAAATGAAATTTTATATATGCGATTGTTTTGGATAACAATACGAACTTTAAAGAGAATTAATAAAAATTGATTGCCACGTAATGTTGTAATTATGTCATATGTATGTACATATTTATATTAATTTTAACTATTTAATAAAAAGCAACTAAAATAATTTTTTTTTTGCTGATCTAAGTAGGAATTGACTTAAATTTTTTTTTATGTTACTTGTTTTGTTGTTAATTAATGTAAGTAACTTTTAACATTTTGCTATCGTTTCCAAAACCATAACGGGATATTTTCTTCTAGTTCAGCCAGCCTCACAGCCGTGGCAGCTCTCATGGCGAAACAAGGATTATCCGATCTGGATATCCGGAGCCCTTCTTTTGCGAGATGATGCCTCATGCCGTGCGCATGTGGAGTGAATTGGAGATCGAGACGGGGAAGAAACTCATGCAGTAAGTAGCACTCTGCAGTTTTCCTTCTCGTGGAGTCTCGATAATACGCCCCTTTGAAAATAAATCTTACTTCCGTTCTGATCTCATTTTGAATTTCCTTTGTAATGGCCTAGCCTTGTCAGTTGATGAAACTTGATTGATGTTTTAATGGTTTATTTACAAACACAATGGACGACACACGGATACAACTATTTAGTCTTTTCGAAAACGTTTTAGGTAAATAATAATAATAACTGATGACTGAATGAGATTGACTTTTAGAGGAAACACTAAAGAATGTGCCAGGATGGCATCCTACACTTCTGCCTCTGGCAGATACAAAACTTTCCCTGGTAGAGTTCACAGTTTTCTCTTCGAAAGACAATCACTGAATTGTCTCCTCACAAAGCTCACTGGTTGAGCTTAGCGTATTGCCTCGTTACGAGACAATACGGTAACTCAAATATCCCCATTCAGCTCGCTGGTGGAGCTAAAACTTCCTCTCTCGTCGAGAGGTAAACGCCGAATCATCTCGTGTGGCACTCGCGCAGGCGCATTGCGGGAACATTGCGACTGGTCGAGTGGGAGAGAGTTGCCTGGTCAGATGAATCACGGTTTGGCATTCATCACGCCAATGGCCATGTCAGGATACGCCGTCTTCCAGGCGAACAGTTGCTCCCTCAATGTACTCCTCAGTAGGTCATACACAGGCCGGTGGTGGTGGTATTATGCTTTAGGGGACGTTCTCTTGGGTGTCTCTGGGACCCGTGGTTGCGGTAGAGCAGACCATGAATGCTACAGGGTATCCGAACATCATTGCGGACCAGTTGCACTCTTTCTTGACCTCTGTTTTTCCAGTTGGAAATGGAATGTTCCAACAGGACAACGCTCCGTGTCGCAAGGCTAAAGTTGTGTTGGAGTGGTTCCGGGAACATGATGCTGAATTCCAGTTAATGTCCTGGCCGCCTAACTCACCGTATCTCAATCCGATAGAACACATTTGGGATTTCATTGAAAGGCAGCTCAGAGTTCAAAGACCACCAATTCGTAATATCTCGGATTTGCGTGACCGTTGCTTAAACATCGTGTACAATCTGCCTCCGTCCATCTACCAATGACTTGTGCCATCCATGCCAAGGCGTGTTGAAGCTGTGTTGCGCGCCAAAGATGGGAAACTCGTTATTGACAGGTGGTCATAATGCTTTGGCTCTTGAGTGTATTTCATGCTTGTAACTGTATTGTGTATGCACAATTAATAAAAATTAAGGGATTAAATCCTGATCTGTTATTTATTTTATTCAGTTTTCGTTCCATTGTATTCTTATAACATAGAACGTGACTTACAAACCTCGTGGTTATTAATACTCAAGTGTTGAAAAATATTGTCTCAATCCTCCCTATTTATAAAATTTCGATTGATTTGTACAAACCACAAAACTGCGTTATTATTATTAAGTTGAATCGAATGTAATTTTTACTCTGATTCGCCTTACTTTTCTTTTCGGCCAGGGCCATTGTAGATCAGTGATAAAAATCGTTAAGTTTCATGGTCAGTTATGTTCCAGTTGAGCCGCATAAATGGGGTGGGCCCATAAATGCCTCACAGGCATTAATGGTCTGACGTTTGAAACAATAAAGGTAGCGTGATTTGAAAAATAAAAATTTAGTTTAATTAAGTCACAGCTATTATCTACAGTAATTTACAACTTAGTAATGTTAGATGATTTTAAAGTCCCAATTTCTATTGTTTTGTGAAGAAGGAGTCTTGGTGTTCGTTCAAGGCGAAGTTTTCGCTCCAACTCTCCTTTCTGTCAGGGCCCCCTCTCGGTCCATACGGATGAACGCTGTCGGCGTCTTTTCTCTCCATACATCCGGTCGCTGGCGGAATGGGCTTCTCCTCGTGTCAAAGGTGGCCGGGGCTAAGCAAAAGACACGTCTGCGCAATATATTAACGACTGCAGGTGTTTTTGCACATGTAGTGATCAATTCTCTTAAAACTGATCCGGCCGTGGGAGGGAAGTCGCAGGTGTCTAAGAGCTCAAAGAGGGGACGTCGCAGACGTCACAATGGGTGGGAAGTGTTTTATCTTATATGGAACTGAGTCACAGATTCTTTTTGTATAGTGATGAGAAGAGAGTGAGTGTTAATTAAAGTCACACTATAGAGCAACTCGAGGGCTATTGACGACGGACTTCGTAGTTTTAAGCCTCGGTCAAGTGACTAGGACGATACCTGAGCTGGAACGTCCCCCTTTCCAAACTACCACGCCATGGCAATAGAAGGACATTGAACCATCACAGATTTAACGTGCATTGCCCCCTCTACTCGGTGGGTCTTCAGCGAAGCTGGATCTCCAACTCATGGCACGCTGACCGCGAACTTGTGACCAAGACCACTAGGCTACTGTGGTCACTTTGTGGTGAGGATGCTAGTAATGATGTACTCATTTATATTTTATCTTCGATAGTTGACATTATGAAGCTCAGTGGCTGAGTGGTACCGCATCGCTCTGCCACGCCACAGGTCCGAGGTTCAAACCCCGAGATGGGCAAGGTCAACTTGTGACGGATCTATACGCGGCTCTACTAATCCCATCAGGACTCTTTTAGAAAAATATTTATTTCAACCAACTTTCACAGAGTAAGGAAGAGTGATTATGCAAATTAAGTATATTATATAAATGCTGTATTCGTGAGTTTGAAGAGTTGGCAAGTTAGTTGGCGAGTTAGTTGGCTAGTTGAAGAGTGAAGGAACGTGGACTTATTAAGTGCATTTGGGGGTTTATCAATGGAAGTTTACTGAGAGTGGATCAATTGACGGTGATTAAAACCAGATTCGGATTGCCTTCAAGGTTCAAGTGTAAGACTCAACTTCATAAAAGTGCAGGTATCGTGATCTTTATTTAAATAGAAGTTAGCTTAGTGTGCGACGTAGTTTATATTGAGCGTGTTTAAGCTATCGTGGAATCAGTTGAGGGTCCGTATTATTATCCCAGGCTATTGAGTCTCACCTTCGCGCTCTACTATCTGATCTGTTATCTTAATTAGATTGTTATTGTGTTTGCTTGATATTTTGGAAACAATAAAATAGTTAGTGCGAATCATGTCTGTTGATTATTCAGTTTCTCCCACACACCTAGCCGGGTCTGCGGATTGACAAGGGGTTTCAGGGGGAAGCAGGAACCAACCGGCATTACAAACTCAACCTTTACACCCTTCAGAGTGGGTCGATAAATAATTACCAAGCTTGCTTGAGAACTAAACACTAGGTGTTTCGCTTCAGACTGGCCAACTGATCGAAACATCTGCTCATGCTCTTCAGCTCCAGATCACGTAAACTGAGACGGGCACAGTAAGTCTTGGTCCTCTATGGACTGTTGTGCCACTGAGTTTACTTTAGTATTTGACATTATATCAAAATTACGAGGTATGTCACTACTAGTACTTGTGTAGCTCTAGAAATGTGTTTCCTGTTGTATAAATGGAAATATGTTAAACTTATGAGAGCACTTGATAAACTTTTCTTTTAATATGGCGGGTTTATAATATTCTCAATGAAGTACTTTTTATTCTAATTACATATATCTAACATATTCGTAAAATATAGAAGTTACAGAAACGTTTTGTGTCAACGGTAATTAATGAATGTATGAAAATTTTTTTTTATGAAAAGTTATTGCTAAAAAAAAACAATCTTTTTAAAACTATATTGTTGAGAATTTTTTCAATATGGATTATTAAATGCAAGACAAACAAATTTATGTAAATAATAAAAAAACGAATAAATTTGAGGATAAAATACTTTTTTCTGTTATAACCATAATTTTGTCTTAATTGTGATTAATAATAATAATAAAACTTGCGAGTAATGAAAATGATTTTACCTGTTGTATTTTAATAGTACTTTTGCAATGTAATTTCTGTAATACATCAATTTTTTTTGTGTGGATTCTCTTTTGTAGAACTACAGGTATTCTAATCGTCGCTAAAGCATCGAGTGAAGCCAAGTTTTATCAGAATGTCGTCAACAACTTGAAGAAGTTTTGTCCAGAAACTTTGGACACAACGGACCCTCGTCTAGAAACGTTGTTTTCCAGATTGTTGCATTACGAGAAAATGCACGGAGTCTTGATGGATAATACTGGAGGAATATTACGTGCTCACAAAGCAGTTTTAGCCATACAAGTACGTACATTAAACAATCTGACTCTTCTAAGTTCAGTAATGCGAGATCCTGCCAAAAAAAGAATAAAAATAATCCAATTTTCTTGAAGATCTTCCCCACTCCTGCCTTTTCTTCATATATACTATATCTCTATCCATCTATTTATTTTTATCTTTCTGTCTCTATTTTGGTCTCTATCTCTATTTCTGTCTGTTTTATCTCTCTGTTTCTCTCTCTCTCTCTCCCTATTGCTGTCTCTTATCTTTCTGTTTCTATCTCTCTCTGTCTCTTTATATCTCTGTTTCTCTCTCTATCTCTCAGTCTGTGTTTCTATCTCTATACTACCTATCCCTATCGCTGTCTCTTATCTTTCTGTTTCTATCTCTCTCGTCTGTGTTCTATCTCTATACTACTATCCTATCGCTGTTTTATCTTTCTGTTTCTATCTCTCTCTCTTTCTCTATCTCTATCTTTGTATGTTTATCTCTATGTCTCTCGATATCTCTTTATCTCTCTCTGTCTTTCTCAATCTCTATCTCTGTCTGTTTCTCTATCTCTATCTTTGTATGTTTATCTCTATCTGTCTCTCGATATCTCTTTCTCTCTCTCTGTCTATTTCTATCTCTATCTTTGTCTGTTTCTCTATCTCTATCTTTGTTTGTTTATCTCTATCTGTCTCTCTCTCTCTGTATCTCTTTCTCCCACATATCTTTATGTATATCTATATATATTTATCCCTTTCTCTCTATTTATGTCTCTATATTTCTATCTGTTTCTCTCTATCTATCTATATTTATATTCCTACGTCTGTCTCTATCTTTCTGTATTTATCTCTGTCTCTCTATCTCTTTCTTTTTCTCCTCTCTCTCTCTATCTTTCTGTATCTATCTCTGTGTTTCTATCTCGATGTATCTATCTTTCTGTCTCTGTCTCTTTTTTTCTCCCCCTATCCTTTGTATATCTTTCTCTTTCTGTATATAATCTCTCTCTCTCTCTATATATATATCCTCTATGTGTGTGTGTGTGTGTCTTTCTCTTAAACATATACGCACACGCTTCATTTTCTATGATGTTAAAGAATAGTCTGATATCTCTATCTTTAAAAGATCTCAAACAGACATCGAGGTTTCTCAGCCCAAAATTTTAATAATAATTTTTTGAATTCTTTGTCAAATTTATGTAAAATTTTCATGACTGATCTCTACTAGTATTCTAACTTTTCCCAATGGTACGAAGACGATCCAATATATCCTTTCAATTATTTCTTGTTTGAAATGGATATTGGACAATTAGAAAGCTCGCCTTATTTTATTACGCTTTATCTGCTGTGCATCGAGAAATGAGGTCAAACTTTGTACACCCAAACTAATGACTTCTTCTCCGGAAGCCATCTTTATCATTTCACAGCATTCCCCACCAATTTTCTCCAAATTGGAGTCTGAAGTAAACAAGTTATTTATTGATATTTATCATGACAAAATATTAGCAGAGATATAATTACTTTTCGTAGGAAACCAACATATTACCACAAAGAAGGAATATTTTCGCCAAATCATGCGGTAAATAAGTCTCGTAAGAGCGTCAGAAATTCTGTTCAGAAATTAATTAACCCAACCTCTGTATATTTCTGCTATGTCATTGAAATTAATATCTTGAGCATGTTTATGTGTCTGCTCTATGGATTCATAAAATATCTTTAAATTATTCAGATGACCTAGCGTATGATTTGAGGAATTAATCATCATATATTGCATTATTAGAACGAAGCTTTCATTATATATATTCAAATCAATTGAAATAAAATATCTTCGTCGATAAATTAACGATGTCAAATGATGAACTTAGAAATCAAGTGTGTATACAAATACTAAACACAGCAAAAATTCGAAAATTTCAATTATTTCAAGCAAAATATAATGCGTGCATTTTATGGATTTAACATAAAACAAATATTTAAAAATAATATATGTTTTAATAATGTATACATTAAAAATAAGGTATATTTTTTTGTTTAAAATACTAACTACACATTAAAAAAACACCTAAATTCTAGATCTATTGATTGTTGATTAAAATTGAGCTCTGGGGTAACTATAACTTTACTAGTGACAGATCTCACAGTTTTGAGGCCGTGGTAGCCGAGTGGTCAAGAACCGACGTTGTCACGGTTTCGAATCCTAGCGCCACTGAAGATCTGGCGTGTAGAGGGGCTTTGATGAGCGTTTAAAATAAAAAGTCTTCCCGATGGTGTTTTGGGGAGTTTTGGAAAAGTAGATGTCAGCTCAGGTGTCGCCCTCGTCACTTGACCTTGGTGTTAAATTACGAGGTATATCACTAATAGCACTCCTGGTGCTTCCCCCGTACGACGTAAATTAAAATAAAACCCCAGTTTCACTTCATATTTAATGGTGGGCGACGACATCTAAGCCGGCTTTCCGATCTTCTGCATCAGTGGTCCCCAGCCCCCGGGCCATCAACCAGTACCGGTCCGATGATCAAATAGTAACGGGCCACACAAGGAACATCGAATTACGTAGTATGATCGAAAATTTCGGGGACAAAGTGTAGAAAACTTTACCCTGAATAGTTCACAGCACAGAAGCATATTCACCTTCAAAGTAGTCCCCTTGGGCGACGATACATTTTCCCCAGAGTTCGTATAACTTGCGGAAGCACAACTGGAAGCCATTATTCGTAACCTTCCGTAAGGCCTCCTGCGATGTCGCTTTCACCTCTTCTGATGATACAAAACGGCTTCCCTGTAAAGTTTTTATCTTTGTTAGGAAAAGATAAAAATCCACGGGGCTAAGTCTGATGAATAGGAGGATGTGTAAGCACGCTAGTGCGAGTTTTGGCGAGGATATGGGTTTACAATCGATCGAAAAAAAATCATGGGCTATGGATGGTCCGGACCCATGGACCCTCCCTCCCCTTTTGTGTATGCCACTGATACTGGGCGGATCGTAACACCTTTAAAAAATTAGAAGTACCCTGGAAAAGTCTGCCCACCCTTGGACTAAACCAACCTGACCGGGTAGGAGAGGATTGGGAGAATCCATTTCAAGTAGTTTATCTTTAAGAGTACTTGCTTTCGGCCGCAACCCCCGAATTTTTGGATCGTACGATGTATTTCCATTTTATTTACTGTAGGGTATGTCCCTCGGGGTTGTGAGACTTTTTATGGAAATTGTGGGGGTTGTGCCTATTTGGCACCCCTCTCTCACCGTATTGCCTACCTAAAGGTGTGGGGGAAACAATGATCACCAGCAACTTCCATAATAACTATTGTTTTATTCCTCTTCAAACACACTTAAGCAATGACAAGTGAAACTACAAAAGGAAACCCTAGGAGTGATATATAAAGTGAGCTATCTAATCTCATGAATAACTCTAAGTAAACCCGGCTAAGTGAACTAAACAAGGAGAACAATAGCTAATGATTCATAACTAAATCTGATTCAATCTATCTTAGATCTTCAATCTTATAATTTAATCCCTTAGCAACTACTTCCTTAACTCGCGCTAGGTTTGTGAAACACTTAATCTAATATTCTCACCTATGTGTTACCGCAACAGCTCTCAGGCTCCTTCTATCTTACATCTACAAAACATAGACTTTATATAGTCAAACTAATTTAAATATCATGGTTTCTTCTTGAGAGGCTGTGAATTAACGTGAATGCTAGCCCCAAAATTTCCCCAAGAGGGTTTGTGGAAAAATGACGCGTATAGATCTGTCACAAAATCCCTTTACATTCTATGCTAAATTCCTTTACTTTCAGTTCTAGCTGTTACTGTATTGTATTCTGAAGGCATGTTTAAATACAATTAAATTAATATTATTAAAGCAAAAAACAATCTAACATATAAACAATCAACGTTCCCCATCCTCAGCGGGCCGCGGTAAATTATCAAATGTTGACCGGTCCACGGCTATAAAAAGGTTTGGAAGAACTGTTCTACGTGATGCCAAAGTAAGGACTTGAAGGCTTAACGAATTTATCGCGCGTCAAACCCCTCCACTTGGCAAGTCTTTTGTTGCACCAAGAACAAAATAGCAAAAGCAAAATTCTAGAATTTAAAATCAGGAACTGATACTATATACATCGAATAAAGGGGGAAAATTGCAAGTGATATTTAAGAATTTTAAGGGTCAAAAAATCAAATCTATTTTTTAGCCTATATTGTTATTCATATACTTTTTTATAACCTCACAAAATTTGAAAGCTCTAAACTTAAAAAACGCAGAATTATCATAGCATTTACGTTTGTTTTTATTCACATCTCTATAGCAAAACAAAACTTTAAATTTACTTATCTCAGAAAGATAGAATAACTAGTTCGTCTTCATTTAAAATGCTAAGGCTTTTTTTTTTATTTTGTGCCTAATGCTTTGAATTTTTTTACCTATTGCTAATAGTAGCCTACATGCAATAAAACTTGGTATGCATTTTTTCAGTCAAAGCAATATTTTTATTTTTTTAAAAAATAATTGAACTCAGAATTTATACATTTTTTTAAGGAATTTTCAATAAGGTTTCATAAAAAGAAGTATTGTACAAATACAAATCATGTTATCGTAAAACCCATACCAAGTTTTGTTACACATAGTTTGACATACTTGTAAATCAAATTGTATGCATGTACGTAAATTTTTGTAGGGGGGGAGTAGCATTTTAAAATCACTTCAAAAATTTTGAATTTTTTTTTCTTAAAAAATTAAATGGCCAGCTATTTATGAAATTTTGAACACAAAATCTGTTTTACTTAGTATACACACGTAGGAGGCAACCAAAAATTATTTGAAAATCCTTAAATTAAAATTTTTTGCTTAAATCGTACCATGTCTCCTTAACAAATTAAAAACATCTTTTATTTCGCTTTACTTATCTCTCTTTCTGACATCTAGATCCCCTCAGGGGGCTCACCTTCGTTAGGTGAGTACGAGTGTCACAATCCCGAGGTGCCCTAGTGATCTTTCCTTTTTACCAAGGGGTTTACTGTTTTTGGTAAACACGGGCTTCACGAACCCGGGGTACCCAGTGATCCTTTTCCATTTTCGATCCTCTTTCTTGGCACTCAATTTCCTCTTCTTCCTTTCCCGTCTAGACCACAGTCAAATATTTTGGAAATAGACATAGATACAATTATTGTTGAATTTTTTTTATAAGAAAACTTACAGTTTTTCTGATTTATCCTTGTCTGACTTGATGGAAGGGTAAGGCCCCCACGAAAATTAATGTTCTTTTATGTGATGAATTCAATTTTTATATTTTATTTGGGATTTTAGCTTGTACTTATCAAACAGTGTTCTTGTCGGCATTTTTAGATATTTTATAACGTTTTTAATATTTTAACGAATGTTTGGCGCAGCTTAGCCATATTTGGCGCCATTAAACCCAACAATCACTCACTCACTCACTGACATCTAGATAGATTCCAAATCACACAAGGGAAATTAGATAATAATTCTAAATTTCCCGATGCGTAGTCTTCAAACGAACAGAAACAGATTGGATTATTATCCATTCGAAAAGAAAACTCTTTTTTTTTTTTTTTTGTCATGGAAGAGCCTTGGCATTATTTTTTATCCTTGACCTTCAGTGAAAGCGCTATGAAATTGTTCACGCTTTGAAACTTTTCTTTTGAGTATTTCATATTTCCTTGTTAAAGTTGCATCCGTAATCAAATCTTAAGTAAGAACTTGACTGGAATGACGATGTCTACATTGATGTCGCATTAGAGATATTTATTGCGCATCTAGTCATTAGTTGGGATAATTGCGGATTTAAAGAAGAATCATACGCATACTCTCTTCGGAACGGGGGAAAAATAGCATGGGTACATTTTTTCATGCAGTTAAAAGGCTTAAAAGGTTTTTTTTATTTTATTAATATGCCAATTTGTATAATTTTTTATACTATATTTTTCTATTGCCCAATATTTTATGTAAAAAATATTTGAAAAAGTAGAAAATATCAATGTCATTTTAATAACTTTATAAGAAAAAAATGTATATATCTATCGTGCTCCTGAAATATTCCTGACGAGTGGTTACGATTACT
Organism: Trichonephila clavata; assembly: GCA_019973975.1. Lineage (NCBI taxonomy): Eukaryota > Metazoa > Arthropoda > Arachnida > Araneae > Nephilidae > Trichonephila > Trichonephila clavata. The sequence continues at coordinate 83,564 of BMAO01021541.1, read as the reverse complement.
CAATAATAGATCCATTCTTTATGATTGTTGATGTTTCTTTTTTTTAACGACATTGTGACTGCTTATGCCATCTTATCGACAGTAATATCAGATCAAGGTCCACGAAATTCATCGTGATTAAGGGCTAGAATTTTACGCCTGTCGTTAGCCTAAGCTTTGAATCCCATTAAGGTGACAGCACGATTTTGCTCGGTAAAACTCGATAGATGGCGACACCATTCGGACTCACTGATTTAAAGAGCACGTTCTCCGTATGCACTTGGCGGATATTTGGTGGCATCGGGCATCGAACCCAGGCCTTCCGGTCTGGAGACCGATGCTCTAACCACTAGGCTACCCACGGCCCACTGCACATCTTGAGACACACAAGCACACACATCTTAAAGTATCCAACTACTTGCGACAACTTTTTTTTTAAAATGGAAATTTGGGGATTTTTTAGGGTTTTTTAGATTTATTTAGTACATTTTAAGAAAAATGCGCTAAAATTAAGATGAGAAGAAATTATTATTACTACAATGGGTAAAAATTTACAAAAAAATAACATAAACGGGGCCCATTCTGTACCAAAAGTTTATGAACAAATTTTCAATTCTGATGTGTTGCTATGTATTCATTTTTGAAATGACCTTCAAGATAAGAGATATTTTAATTCTTACAGAATCTACAGCACTTTTTATCTTAGTTATTATATGATATAGCTTAAAAAAACAGGGGGTATATTCACATAAGGGACCATAAATTTTTAAATAAAACAGTGATTGATAAATCTGAAGGTTAAAACACTTCTTCTATTATACGGAACATACACAAAAAATTTCAGCTAATTATTTTCAAAACTTTCTGAGCGATCGCCGTCCCCGTTTGAGCATTTTTAAAAAAAAAACCACATTTCGAGTTAAACGCGTTTTAAAGTATGACATCTTGCTTGAAGTAATGGCATCTGCTTTTACTAAAACACTTGTAATTTTTGTTCTAGTGAACGGAAAATAATAAACTTTTATAAAGCTAATAAGACGGCCTGTAAAATAAAATCATAAAAAAAATTTATAAATTTTTGGCAAAATTCACAATTTTAGGGTAGTTGGATATCTTAAACATAAACAGTGAATGAACGACTCAGCCCAAAACAGACAACGAAGAAACTACGCGCTGCAGCCGGCTACATGATCAAGGACAAAGAACAGAAAAGGCGGAATTTCCAGAAATCTCGGTATTTATAGGAAGCTCAAATCACATGATGTGGGTGGGTGGTTAAATGTAATTCAAAAGATTCCCGTTAGGCGGGTAGCTAGTTTATTAATTACGCGCGTGCCCTACTGGCCAGGACAATTACAAATTAAAAACATTTTCAAGATTAAATTACTGGGAATTAATACACATATACACCTCCTCTCTTGTTGCTTCAGAGTGTGAACTGAATGAACGATTAATCAAACAATCTCTGTCTTCTTGTCTTTATCTATATATTTTTATATTTATGTCTCTCTCTCTATATATATACTGTGTGGGTGGTTATGAAAAACTCCCCAGATACATCAACCTTTAGCAGCGTATCTACTCCACCGAATGAAGGAAAATTTAAGATATTGTTATTTCAAAGTATGCTCTCGAGAATGTGATGATTTAAAACAGTAGTCCTCTCACAGTTACCGTTACAGTGAAAAGATTTCGAAATTTTTGAATGGAAACACCCATTTTTCTCCCAGCTCAAATTGAACATTGCATTGAAAAACCAGAAAAAGTGTTGGAACGATATACGCATGACAAAAATGGCCGGCGTTAAACATTCGCAAAGAAGAAAATTAAAAAAAACCAATGATTGCACAGAAAAGAGGTGCATTGCCACACATTACATAATTTATCGGGATAGACAGTATAAGCACCAATCACAGAACACTATGTGAAAAACATTGCTTGCAGAAAACTTTCAACAAGCAGTGTAAGAAAATTGTATTTTTTTTAATTAGGTGTTCAGAACATGCCAGCAAGATGACATGGTGAAACAACGAGATGAATTGATGCAGCTTTATCTGTACCGAAGTACGAGTATCGGAGAATTCATAAACTAAAACTAGACCCATGTTCCATACTAACCGTGCGTGATTTGTTAAAAAGTTTTTTTGCATAAACTAGAGATGCACATGTATTAAACCACTATCTGGAAGACAATATGTTCCTTTTGAAGCATGCGGAAGTCTATAATATGATTACTGCAAATTCACTGCATACTACAAGAAGTGCTTCTCGTAATTTGGATGTGCCGAAAACCACATCCTTCAATCAGGACCAATCCTAGGGTGTCGGCCACCCACATGCAAAGACCTAATGTGCCACCCATCTAGAGAATTTTTCATATTTTGACTAATATTTAACATCGATGTTATAAACTCATCTACCTGTATAAGAGTGGAAAGTAAAACATTAATAAAAATGCAAATAGACACACAAAAATCCCTTCTTTCTTCTATTTTGTTCTCTAAATTGTAAGGTTATTATTAAATTGAAACTTTTAATTTCCACCAAATGCATATTGAATTTAAACACTCCTATGTCTTAGGTAATATTAACCATATTAGATATTTTCGTAAAGCAACTTTTTCAGCAATCATTTTTGAGACGCCTTTGTTAAGCATCAATCCATACTGCTGCTGATAGGCCAGAAAACCTTTTCTATTGCCGGTTCAAACGTGAATTTTGCTATAAAATGAAGGATGAGTGTAAAGAGTAGATATTAATGAACAATGTGTGGACCAATACAGTGTGCACTAACATTCTATTTTTCAAAAAGATTCATCTCCGTTAACTTTGTAACTTTACGGCCATCACTGTCTCCAGATCTCACCTCAATGAATTTCTTGTTCTGGTGCGCTACCTGAAAGCTAAGATGGACATATAAAATCTATGAGATTTGTCAGAATTTAAGAATGCCAAAGATGTGAAGTTAAACAGATTCCTCCTGTGATGCAACATTGTCATTGTTACTAACAATGTTTCTCATGTGAAATGCGTTATCGTCTGCAACATTGGACGCGTTGAGAAAACTTGTATTTTCAATAACCTCTCCTCTCCATCTTCTCTCTTGTGTTGTCACTAAGGCTTTAGAATGCTTCTCTTTACAAATGTTCTACACCGACGATTTACGTTATCCATGTATTCTTCTTCTAACGTCCTTTATAGTGTTTGAATGCGTTGACCAATTTGCGCGGGAAAAAAGTAATAATCATTCAAACATTTTTAATTCTCGCCTATAATCGTAACTGTGAGAACTTTTGTTGTTTTGAATCTGATATTTCCTTTCAGGTAGCTTAAAGCGGACTTTTTTTTCTTCTTAAGCACTACAGCCTGTTGCAAGCCAAGTCTGTCTCGCAGTCTTCTCCATCTGGCCCTATCCTGTGCAATAGCCCTTCATCGGCTTACTCCAATTGCACTTAAGTCTTTTTCAACGTTATCCAGCCGCATAGTTCATGGTTTTCCTCCCCCCCCCTCATTTTCTGTCGATTCTCAAAAAAGTTATCTTTTTAGTTGGAAAATTATATTTAAACATGTGATCCAATTATCTAATGTGGGATGTTTTGGCTACTCTTACAATGTTGTGGAATCGCCATATTTATTTTTATAAATTTCATAATTGTATAATATTTTCCCCATGTTATTATGTTTTACTGGTCCCTGGTCCAAAGATCTTCCTCAGGATTTTCCCAAAGTAGGTTACTAGGAATTCATATATCAGGGAGGGGGGGGGGGAGTATACTAGGAGTTCATATATTACACATTTCTTTTTGATTATGTTAAAAAAAATTCAGACTCTTATAAGCTTAGACATGAAAAATTACATCAATTGTTACGTAATGATACGTAAAATTCATCTAAAAGTCTTGGAAATTGAAGTTTATTACACGGGATGTTGGTGGATCAAAGGAATCAATTTTTCCTAATTATAAATAAAGCGTAATGGTTGATGCCAAACTGAGAAATTGATCATTTGGTGCAGGAGTGTCAAACTCGCGGCCCAAAATGAACAATTTTGCGGCCCGGTCAGTATATTGGCACTCAATAATATATCATAGAATATCAAAATTTCTCCCGAAATAGGAAAGATGGTAGCAGAGAGAGATGTTAAAGGTGTCATGACGTACATATTAAATTTTTCTTGTGCTTTTATATATTTTATTATAATGTATATTCAAAATAAACCTACATTTCTACAAATTTTGATTTTCCGTGCGGCCCACCTTAAGTTATACCTTGTTTATTTGGCCCAAGTCAGCAGTTGAGTTTGACAGCCTTGATCTAGTGCAGAGGTGGCCAACCGTTTTAGGAAGCGTGCCACTTTCAGATAAAAAAATAATTAAGCGTGCCACTTCCAATTTTTCGAACAAATGAAAAGGTGAAAAAATGTCACTCCTATGGCTTATTATGTAACTTTTAGGCAAATAGTACATTTTTAATGCAAGTCTGAGTAGTGGAAATTTAAAATAAAATGTCATAAATGAGACCAAAGCACAAACTTAAAGTTTTTTGTTAATCAGTTCAGTTAATTTTGAACGATATTTTGAATTTGTGTTTTGTTCATAAGGGAAAAAATTGTTCACAGCCGTTTCTGACAGCCAAATCAAAGCCCTCGAGTAGCTGAATAGTGTTCGAGGTTTGCTTGTGTGTCAACAAGCAAATTTGAAAAATTGCTTGTTGACACACAAATTTTCAAAATTCAATAGAATTCCTTATATTTGCTTTTCAGTGTAGTATGGTGCTGTATACAATAATTTCGATTTGGATTTCAGGTGTGTAACAATTAGCTTTTTGCAGAGAAACTAAAAAGTATTTGTGAAAAGATATGCATTTTTTATCATCTTGAAAATCTTCCAACTTAGCACTGAAAGAACCCTATGAAAATGGATATTAAATTTTTAAACCTATCACATTGGAGCACTATTAAATTTGGTAGATAGTACCTGCATTAATGGGAAATATATTAATTTTTATCCGTCTAAAATCGTGACAAAAAAGGTAAAAGTTTGTCCACAAAAGATGGTAGTTGACCAACTAGGGTAGGGAAAATACAATCTTTTCTCTGTTATCTTAAATTTAAGTTACTTTAATATCCCATAATATTGGTAAGAAAAGCTGAATCCCATTGTGTCTTCATTTTAGAATAGCAAGTACTCACTGGGTAATCCAGTTTTTTTCCAGATATTTTAAAATACGCTCCCCTTCACAATTTCCAAAATTTCGCAAGGGAAAAAAGCTTTGAAAAGCCAACTCGCACAACAATGCGGGCGCTTTCTCTACACGATAAATTTCTACTGTAATTCATTTAAGTTTATTTAAAATAAATTTTGAGGAGATTTTTTTTTGTCTGAGACAACCGCATTTCAATAAAATTGTAAAAACAAATATATGTCTTCATTTTTTTTATTTAGTCCTCGCGTGCCATTGTTATAACTCCGCCGTGCCGTAGGTTGGCCACTCCTGATCTAGAGTCTTCGATTAGATATCTTTTTTACTTGAAAAAGAACAGTTTTTGTATAGTTATATAACTAATCATTTGTATTTGTTGCTATTTATACTGTACTGTAAATAAAAACTATTGTATCATTGTTTACAGCAATAATATTGTACTACTGTAAATATAAACATATTTGTGGCACTAATTATCCTCCCGATTTATTAGAGTTCCGTTATTGAACATAACATATTTTTATTTAAATTTACATACAGTTTTATTTTCTGCATGCCTTCTTATAAAATATGACACTCTCACTTAAATATATGTTTAGGTGTTAAATTTCCCCTTCTTCCTTGCAGGCATTGTTCAGGGAGCGTGGAGGGGAGCAGTGGGACAACTGTCGCGTGCAGAAACTTGAGCCAGTCGGAGAGGAAGCGGTGAAATTGCATTTGGACCCTCAAAAAATCATCACCGTGAAATCCGTTGTTGTCTGCGCCGGAAGCTGGGCGAAGAAGCTGTTATCGCCTTTCGTCAACCTTCCCCTTCAGGTAGGGCGGATAATATTTATCCGCTGAAAAGAATCTAAAAGATAAGGATTTTGTTTTTATTTCAAATAGCACTCTCTATAGCGTACTTTGTTGTTTCTCTAGCCAGCTGTTGTGAGAGTATATTATTTCAAAAGCAAAGAAAAAGGAGTCTACAGTGAAAAATCTGGCTTTCCATGTTTGATTGATTTGGGCAATCCAGATGTGTATGCATTGCCTTCTTATGAGTACCCGGATTTGGTCAAGGTAAACCTATTTTAGTACATACCTTTATTTATTGTCTGCTTGGCGAATTATTGTCGTCCTATTGAATAGAAGTTCAACCCAGAAAAAACGAGTGAACATTTGATGCAATTTAGCGTCATTTTTTTTCTCCGTCCCCCAAAGGTGTGAACTAAATTTCTAATTTACCACAAAAATTCTATTTTCTTTCCAAATATATCTACAGAACATTCAAATAGAACAATATAGATGCATAGAAAAGTGTTTTTGAAAGTTACGGGATACCAATTTTTGCCTGATATAGAGATCTCCTAATCCCACCTAGTACATCTAATTTTGAATCACGGTCTAATGACGAAGTCGGCATCAGCGTAGGATCCCCACTCGCCATATCCACAATACGCCATTAAGGAGTCAGTCGCACAAAAAAAACTGGCATGTCTTTTGTACTTTTACAATTCCTCTGCACGAAATTAATATCAACGTTATTCGCTCAAAAAGAACTAAATTAAGACGTCAGTGGATTAATTAGTTAATTAATATCCAAGACTGAATTGTCTCATTATTAGTAGGGATTTTGTTTACGCATCGGATTTCTCATTTTGTAAAATTAACCCTAAATTTGGAACATAGATTATTTATGTCATTCTCTTCCTAATTTTTCGAATTCCATTATGTTTTAGAAATTAATTAATAATATTAATTCAGTTAATTAATTAATTCATTACCATAGTAATTATTTGCTTTGAGAGATTAAGAACGATTCCAATTCGATGCGAAAATAAGTTTGAGTGGGTCATTTTTGCGATGACAGTACAATTACGATTCAGAACTAAAAAATATAGAACTGAGTTGAGCATACATTTTGATTTTTTTCAGTTTCAGGCAGTTTTTCAGCTGTCATGGGCTATGAACAGCTTTCTATGAAAGAGTCGTTCTCTCGAACTTAGCATGCATACGTAAAATCCGTATAAATACATGAAATGAAATTACGAAAAAGTAGCTTATGATGAAAAACTATTAATTCATAATATATGACATATAATAAAAAATGTTACTTTCTTAGCGCATTAAAAATGTTTTGTAAATAGTAGTTGATGTCCTAAATCCACCATACATACATTTAATAAATAAGAATTTGAATTGTAATTCTTGTTTTTAGTATATAGAAGTGAAATCAGTAGCTAATTTTATCAAAAACAGACATGGCATTTTTTGACGACTTATAACTATTTAAGTAGTTTATTTCCCACGTTTATGAAAGAACGAAATGAAGTATTTATTTGTATGTTTCAAAAAAGATAACGAGTTGATATTTTGTTCAAGCTGATGTCCATACTTAAATCTTTTTACGGACCTCTAAGGCTATAGCAGTTTTTTCAATTCCTACTATTAGCTCACTCTCTCCTTATGTATATATATATATATATATATATAGTTCCCAAATTTTCAATCGTTAATAAAATACTTTCTATTCATCCATTCAAGTTCAAATACATTTGTTTAAACTTGTAGTGGGTGACACTTGATGTTAATACAGTTTCTCAAATATTAATTCATTCATTATATTAAAAAATTAATAAATAGTAACAAACAAAAATAATAGTCTAACAGCATATACAGAAGGGAAAATCGTTCGTTGTATCCATGGAGTGCAATGGATAGCGCGTTGGGCTTCTAATGCAAAGGCCGTGGGTTCGAATCCCACCTGGGTTGGCCCTAATTTCTGAGAATGTGATTTCTTTTTTACTATACTATTTTATTAGAATAATTAAATTTAATGAATAAACAGTAACAACCAAACAAAAAATAGTCCAACACCATATATAGAAAAAAATTGAAAAATCGCCTTCTATTTTGCCACTTAATGTGATTCTGTCATATGTATGTACATATTTATATTAATTGCGACTATTTAATAAAAAGTAACTAAAATAAAATTTACCTTTGTTAACCTAAGTAGGAATTGAGATTAAAAATTTTTTTTTATTACTTGTTCTGTTGGTAACAAAAAGTAAATGACATGTGCGAGTACAATATTTACGAAACATTGAATCAAGTGATTGTAATTGCAATAGATTTGCTTCCACGGAGGTGTGAGTTGCGATCCCGAAATGAGAGACAAGACTCCACAGGATCCCAAAATTGAGAAAAGATTGAAGGATTACGTGAGAGATCACTTTCCTCTTCTGGAATCGGAGCCGTCTATTGTGGAAGTCTGCATGTACACGGTAAGTTACAAAAAGAGGCATTGATTCAATTTTGTTTTTAAATAATCTATATAGTTTTCTTTTTAGTTATGTTATTCAGTATGATTTTGTTCTGCTTTGTCAATTCTACTTCTTCCAGAGTCCACACTAATTTTCCGAAATAAGTGTATGCGAACAGATTAAGAACTTTTTTCTCTCTCATGGGCTGCGGATTGGTATTTTTACCTTAGCAGACCTAGTACACTTTTTAGTTCGGCATCATATAAGCGATACCAATTGCCGCAAGTAGTTTTGACGCCTAGTTTCCTCCCCAGAGGGTGGCACCTGATCTCTAACGATGCGAAATTTTGCCTAGGAATTCAATTTTGCCGAGATAATCCAAGCTAAACAGGTCCTCAAGGGATTTTTTAAATGCCGCGTAATCATACGACATGGAAGCTGTCGATTTTCTGCATCATGATAATCCACCGACTTGGGCCGGGGTCGAACCTGCACCTTTAAGTGAAGAAGGCCAGCGACAAGCCAACTACGCCACCTAGCTGGCGTAGCCAGATTAAGAATTGAAATGAATTGAATCTTCTAGTTTTTGTATGCAATGTTCTTCTTGAACACTATTGGAACGAGCGACCCATCAGAGAGCAAGCTCTAAGCTCTCACCCATGCCAAAAAAAATTTCATCTCTACAGCAGTCAAATGAAGAATCATTGCCACGCCTCCCGGATGCCATCGTCTCAGCCAATAACCATGATTCTTGTTAAGCAGAAAGAAAAACCCCACCATCGCCATGCCCAACATCAAAGTCAACCAGGATATGGGACTGAGGACTGTTTCACAGTCCAGATGCCCACATTACAACGCCCATTCAACTATTGGAATAGGAGATAATAGAGGAAATAAAAGATAAGTTAGAATCAATGCATGTTCTGCAGCAAAAAAAAGACAATGCTAAATCTAATCAGAAATATCCCAAGTCTGGATTTAGATTTAATTTATACATCAATTAATTTTAAGTATTTCATTTTCCTCAGGTATGTACCGTAAAATCCGGCGTATAATGCGCACTTTTAACATAAAAAATAGGGTCGAAACTTACTTTGGGTATAAAAATGAGAGCTTTAAAAATAAAAAAAAAAGAGAAGATCTTAAAAAAATTAGATTTCTACATCTATTGAAATACTATATATTTAAAGAAATGGCATTCCTTATGAGCTTAAAGTGTTGTGTAGTTCTAGAACTGTACTATTTTTTCTAAAAAAAGCTTAGGATACTACATCGAATAAATATCTTCAAAATATACGAGAAATGTACATGTACATTTTAGATTTCTTCGTAAAAAAAGGGGTGCGCGTTATACGGCGAATATACCTAAAAATTAAAAATGCAGTATGAAAGTATCGGTGCGCGCTATACGCCAGATTTTACAGTAATTGTTTTTTTCAAATACATATTTCTTTTCTAACACCCTTTTATATGCTTCATTTATTATGCAACGGAATCTTTGAACTCCATTTTTACCCACTTTAAAAGGTCAGATGAATTCGAATTTGTGTTCACTTGTCCAGGACCGATGACAATACAATAATTTCATAATTTTGTTCCATTGTCCTGATCAGGATCATCAGGATTAACGATTTCCATTTTCAGATCCCATCCCGCATCTGGGCGACTCATTTCAGATCCCATTTCCAGATTTGGCGACTAGTTCTAGATTTGGTGACTAAAAGATTAATTTACAACTTAATTCGATTAACTATAAAGGGTGGTTTTTAATTTTTTTTTAAAACTATAATTTGTTTTATTTTTATTTTGTTACAGCTCTCTGGATAAAAGTGTGGAAATAAGTTTCTGAAATTTAAAATAATTATGACGTTCTTATTGTTTTTAAGAATCTTATTTTTTTCTTAATCTTTGAGCACTTAGAAGTTAACAAAAGAAACACCCCTTGTTTCTGTATAGTTGCTATTAACGATATCTTGTGTTATTATATAAAGGCCTCACTTAAAAGATAAATAGTATAAAAAAGAATTTATTTCTAAATTTTCCATAGCTACATTTTAATACTCTATTCTTGCAGATAAATAACAACTAACATTAATATTTTATTTGTATAGTTTTTTTTAAAATTGATTAACTTTTATATACAGTAATACCCCGACTTACGCGATAAGTGGGACTGAGTGAAAACCGCGTAAAACGAATTCGCGGAAGTCGGGGTATAATTTCCCTTATATATACATGTAAATAAATTTTAGTTGGGACCCGAAACGAAAGAAAATAATAATTTTGAAAAAAAAAAGAGTTTAATATCTTAGACAACACAAATATAAAACCGCAAGCCAAAGCTATTTTGATGTAGAAGATTTCATAAAATCTAACGAGGTAATCTGCCGGCTTAAGGATATTTTTTCTCCCAAAAAATTTCCTCCTAGTATGATACTAATTTTTTTATTCCTTCCGTTTTTTGCGGGAAAAATATGCTCATCGTTCGAGTCTATAGTTTTTAAAATTTGTAAGCCTTTTTTTAAAATTAAAAAAAAACTGAGGTCTTCCGTCAAATTGCCAACCTTATTCGGTCTTCTGATTGAACTGGGTCTAAAGACTCAAGAACTTCAATCTTTTACTCATGCATTTCTATGAGGTCATCCATTGTCAACTCCTGATTGTGGGAATCGAGCGGTTCTTGAACGCCATCACTATCCTAAATTTATTTGCATGGCAAGATCGACAACTTCTTCAATCACATTAGCAATTTCATCAGGTTCTGACAAAGATTTCGCCTCAGTTTCAGTGATTTAAAAAAAAAGGGAGGGGGGAGGGGACGAATCGACGAGATTTGAAAATGCCGGAACTCCGAATTCAAGTAAATCGGGATAGCGTACATCGAGGTATTACTGTATAATGATAAAAATATTTGTGTGGGAATATGATAAATGATAACAACTCCTCTTTCAATTAATTAAAATAATAATTACAAAAAAAAACCACAATCGAAACTTCTTTAAAATATTTAGTTTTACTTCTAAATATAATTAGCTATAAAATTAGAAACTATCATGGATATTAAAATTTTCCGGTCTAAGACAGAAAGGTTATAATACCGAATACATTCGGCTGCTTATCAAGTTAAAAATGTCATTCAAATATTTTCCGCTGAGAGATGAAAATATAAATGAGGGGGAAAAAACTAGTTCTATGATAAAATATCCGTTGAAGGAACATTTTTGTTTTCTCTTTATTAGGACAAAAAAATAAAATAAAAAGAAAGCCTAGTTAATGTTCTCATCTACTGTGCAGTTTGAAATCGTGTGATTGCAAGATTAATTTTACAGAAATTCTATTTATGTTATGTATTGCATGAATCGATAAGTTAGAAAAATACTTTTTTGAGAGCTAAAACAAAATTGATGCGAAACTTTAGGAGATTTCTTTTGTAAACAAAAACATTTTGTACTTATGTATTATACCGTCAACTAATTTCATCAAATCATAAGACATCGCCAAATGCCATAATAGTGGAAGCCATTCCTGCACATGTTCGAATACTATAATAATAACAATGGCGCCATTTGGCGACTTCTTATGAATTGGATGAATGGTTCGACGGTATAATACGTAAATACCACAGTTTTAAGCAAATCTCTTACGTCACAGAAAATGGTTACATCATATAATTATTCTATTTATCAATCTCAAGTTTCACAAGAATCTGTTGCATGTCTCTAGCGTATATAATTTTTGTAAATTATAATTGTGGAATTTAGAAACACATAATTTAATAACAGATTATTGAGAATACAAAGTTATATATAATGGAAATTTTTTTCTCGTTTCAGTTGACACCTGACGAAGTATTTCTCATTGACAGCGTGCCGAAACACAAAAACATTGTCTACGGAGCTGGATTTTCGGGTAAGTAGGAAAATAAACATTAAAAAAAAATACATAGGAAATATAACTGCGATGAAATTATCTTCAATAGTAGCTCAACCCCGCCGAGTTGACCGCTTCTAAGATGTATGTTAACTACTTGGATAGCAAAGAACACACACAGTGTTTCTTTGTCACTTATATAATCTTTGTAAGCTGATTATCTGAGTCTATTCCCTAAGGAGTAGCAGTAGAGGATGGGGATTTTCCTCCCAAATTGCGTTACTTTATTCTTTTATTATATGGCTTTGATATTAATGCATTACATTCAGTGAAAATCATTTAAGGTATCCGACTACCCTAAAATTGAGAATTTTGCCAGAAATTGACAAATTTTCTTATGGATTTATTCTATAGACCATCCATCTTATTAGCTTTATAAAAATACCAAGTTTATTATTTTCCGTTCACTAGAACAAAAACTACAAGTGTTTTAGTAAAATCAGATGCCATTTCTTTAAGCAAGATGTCATACTTTAAAACGCGTTTCACTCGAAATAAGTTTTTTTTTAAAGTACTCAAACGCACTTTTCAGCTCTTCGAGGGCTTTTGGCGACAGACCTCGTAATTTTGAACCATGGTCAAGTGACGAGGACGACACCTGAGCTGGCACCCCCTCTCCTAATTACCACACAACACCAACGGGGAGACGTTTGAGCTCTCGACATCGTGCCCCTACATGGCGGGTCTTTAGTGGTACTGGGCTCGAACTCAAGACATGCCTGCCATTAAAGAAAGCCATGCCAAGAAAGCTGATGTTTGTCCCTCCCACTGGTAAACTATTAGAGGTAGCTACATAGGATGTGGATATATTTAAATGAAAAATCTTACAATAATTAATGAAAATAAAAAAAATGTCGTATACATTCATTTTTTTACACAAATCTTTTCAAATCACATCTTAAGCAAAATATTAAAAAAATTTAAAATATTTTGAGGGTTAAAACTATAGTATCGTAAGAGTTTTAAGAATTGTGATTTAGAGAAAGCTGTCAAAAGCTTTAAGAAAAGTTATCCCAAGAAAGAAAAAAAATGTCGGGAGTATAAAAGAATTTTAAAATAAGAAATAATGGTACATACGCGTGTTATATACCGTCGACCAGTAGCGCATACAGAAATTTTTCAGGGTTTAAAGTCCATCATACTCATATCATACACCAATAGGCCGTCAAGCATATTCTTTTGACTTTGTCAACTTTCGGGAACAAAAAACAATAAAAAATTAATCATTAATTTAGCCTTAATTAATAAAATTAATTATTAATAACAAATTTTTACGTATTTAAAACATAGGATTATAATCAATCGAAAAAAATCAAGGTCTTGAGGGGTTCGGATCCGGAGATCCCCGTGTGCACCACTGCCGTCGACTTATTTAGCCAAATCCAGAATAAGTTGATAATTGTCGCCAAATGATGTCATAATCATATTCTTAGAATTATTTTTCAATGTAGACGGTTTTCCACTATCGACTGCATATCGTTGCATTCGACGGCGTGTTTTGATTTGGCGAAGTTGATTGACGGTACTAGCAAAAGTACCGAAATAATTTATTTTAAACGAAATAAGAGAATATATGCATATTTTATAGTGTTAGATTTACTTTAAGGTATTCGAGTGGTTGCGACAACTTTTTTTTAAAAAAAAGGGGATAGGGGAATTTTTTTGTTATTTTTAGATTTGTTTAGTGCATTTTAAGAAAAATGTGCTAAAATTAAGAAGAGAAAAATAAATTTTATTATTACTAAAATGGGAAATATAGATAAAAATTGACAAAAAAAAAAATAGCATAAACGCGGTCATTCTGTACCAAAGGTTTATGAACAAATTTCAATTTCTTCATCTAATGTGTTGCTATATTATTCAATTTTGAATTGACCCAGGATAAGAGATATTTCTTTCTTACAAAAACTAGAGCACTTTATCTTGGTTACTATATGAAAATGCTTAAAAAGACAGTATTATATTCACATAAGGGAACTGTAAATTTTGTAATAAAACAGTGATTGATAAATCTGAAGATTAAAACAATTCTATTATTATACAGAACTTACAGAAAAAATTTCAGTTACTTATGTTCAAAACTTTTTAGCAATCGCTGACCCCGTTTGATTATTTTCAAAAAATCACATTTCGAGTAAAACGCTTTTTAAAGTATGACATCTTGCTTAAAGTAATGGCATCTGCTTTTACTAAAACACTTGTAGTTTTTGTTCTAGAGAACGGAAAATGATAAACTTGGTATTTTTATAAAGCAAATAAGATGACCCATAAATTTTTTTTGTCAATTTTTGGCAAAATTCTCGATTTTAGGGTAGTAGGATACCCTTAAAGGAGAAAACTGCCATATTAATGGAAAATTTCAGCGAAAGACGGCATACATAATTTTTATATAATCAAATTTTCCTGTTTTATTTCCAGGATCAGGATTCAAGACTTCACCAGTTGTCGGTAAACTCTTGAGTCAAATGGCTATGGGTACTGAAACCTTCTTAGACATTTCGCCCTTTAGTCCATCTAGATTCCTGCAGAAGAAATAGAAAGAAAATATTATTCTTTAATCAAAACACACAGATTAGAACTGATCAATGACATTCTTTTCATTGTTGTTGTTTTTTTTTTTAATAAAATTTGATATTTTAAGCGTAAATATTTAACTTGTAAAAATTATTTTAAAAGGTTATTTTTTTAACAAATAACTAAGACTACTTAAATTTTTTTTCATGCCAATGAAAGTAATGTTTACCTCTTTATGTTCATAAAGCAGTGATTTTTTTTTGTCACTTATATAAATAAACATTTGGTTACTTTACTAATATGTATTTATTTTGTAAATTTTCAAAGTTTAAAAATGTTTAATGTACTAATGAACTTATTTAAAAAAATAGTTCTTTATATTGAAATAAAATAGTTTTGGCAAGAATTCTTCTATACACAAAAATGATATTTTGTTTGTTTGTTTGTTAAATCTAAAGAATGGACTGTTACTTTAATAACAATCAATGATCCAACTTTGCATAATTTGTGAAATTCTATTTTCATATAAACTTACAAATGTGACAGATTTATTAAAGAAATTTTACTCTATGAATTTTTTTAGAGTATACATATTTAGAGAATAAATATATATATATATTTATATTAATCAGTATCTTGAAAAATTATTCAATAAATTCTCTTGAATACCTTCAAAAAGTGGCAAATTGAGTAATAGCTTTTGGAAATATTTAAAATATAACGTTATATAATTAAATTTTATCATTTAATAACGGAAACAAAATACACTCTTTAGTTGCTTCAATGTTTTAAATCCTCTAAATTTCAATGCACTTCATAGTATCTTTTCTCTTATATTTTTTTGGTGAGCAGATTTCTTGCATTTGGTGAAATTGGCGAACTATTGTTTAATTTAAGGAAGAACTGTTCCAGGGTTGCAGAATGGCCATGGTAACCTAGCGGTCAAGGTAGCGGACTCGTGACTGGCATGTCATAAGTTCGAGCCTAGTGCCACTGAAAACCCGTCGTGTATAGAGGGGATGCACGCATTTGGTGTAATGTGGAAGTTAGGACAGGGGAGGTGCCAGCTCAGGTGTCGTCTCCGTCACTTGACCATGGTTCAAAATTATGAGGTCCGTTGCCAAAAAGCCCTCGTGTGCTTAACAGTGCGACATTAATATTCTCTCACTCTCTGCTACACTGGGGCCTTTGGCGACGGATCTCATAATTTTGAACCATGGTCAAGGGACGCGGACGACACTTGAGCTGGTAGCCCCCTCTCCTAATTACCACACCACACCAACGGGAAGACGTTTAAACTTCGACAGATTTAATGTGCATCGCTTCCCTACGCGGTGGGTCTTCAGTGGTACTGGGCTCGAACTCATGACACGCCAGCCATGAGTCCGATACCTTGACCACTTGGCTACCGCAGCCACCCAGTGTAGCTGAATAGTGTGACGTTAATATCAATTAACTGCCGCCCATCCGGTATAGTGGTTAGTGATGCTGACTGCGGTGACTTAGGGCCTGAGTTCGAATCCCGGAGAAGGCATGGATGTTTGTATTGTAATCCTTCCTGACTTTAAATTCCTTCTTCCTTTGTGATATGTGCTTCATGTTTACTTCTGTATAAGTCCCCTTGTGATAGATACTTTGTGGTGCACGGGGATTTATAAATGTTTTCAATCAAAAAAATATATTAATTATCTAGCTAATATATAACTGCTACTAATCCGCGTTATGTATAGGGTTAAGAACTCGTTTATATTTCGTACATATTGTCGTGTATGGTGAAGTGGAGGCATATTAGGTATGCCATGCTTCAAATTCCTCATAGAGTAATGCAGATGAATCAGTTCCGTTCTAGTGTCGATAAATAACTGTATGCAATCAGTTTCTAATTTTTTTCTTTTTGTTTTGCTTGATTAATAACTCAGCAAAGCTATTGTCTTGTATACTCTTAAACAGTGGTCGCGAACCTGTGGTCCGTAAAGAACTTTTGATGGTCCACATAAAAACTGGACATTATTTATATTTTAATGCAGGTTCAGTTTCAACAATGACTAGTAAAAAAAAAAAACGTATTGTAGAATATGGATTATACTTTTTTAAATTTTAGCTATTACTTTTAAGGTATCCGACTATTTGCGACAACTTTTTTTTAAAAAAATGGAGATGTGGGGATTTTTTTGTTATTTTAGATTTATTTAGTACATTTTAAGAAAAATATGCTAAAATTAAGAAGAGAAACAGAAACTATTATTACTAAAATATAGGGAAAAACGGGTAAAAATTTACAAAAGTTTATACAAATGGGGCTCATTCTGTGCAAAAAGTTTATGAACAAATTTTCAATTTTGCTCTGTTGCTTTGCTATTCATTTTTGAAGTTTTGAAATGACCTTTAGGATAAGAGATATTTTAATTTTTACACAAACTAGAACACTTTGTCTTAGTTATTATATGGAATTGCTTAAAAAAACAGAGGTTATATTTACATTAGGGAATGTACATTTTGTAATAAAGCAGTGATTGACAAATCTGAAGGTTAAAACACTTCTACTGTTACACAGAACATACACAAAAAATTTATGTTCATTATTTTCAAAACTTTTTTTATCAATCGCTGTCCCCGTTTGAATATTTAAAAAAAAAAAAAAACCACATTTCGAGTAAAACGCGATTTATAAATTACGACATCTTGCTTAAAGTAATGGCATTTGCTTTTACTAAAGCATTTTTAGTTTTTGTTCTAGTAAACGGAAAATAATAAACTTGGCATTTTTATAAAGCTAATAAGATGACCCATAAAATAAAATCATAAAAAATCAATTTGTCAATTTTTGGCAAAATTCACAATTTTAGGGTAGTCAGATACCTTAACGAAATTCATTCCCCGTTTAGCATCTTTTTAGCTACTTTTGCAAGTGTTTCTAGTAATATTTAAAAGTGAAAAATGGCAACCACACATGAGATAAATTCGCGAACTATAACACTCCAGTTTGTTGATATTGCTTTGTGATGCCGGGATAATAGTCTTTGTTGCTTCATTTCCCACAAAACTTGTAACTGTAACTGCTTTGGGATGCCGGTTTATTCTTGCTTTTCGTGAAATTCCTTTTCAGTGATGTGGAAATGTAAATATAAACGTAATTAAGTGACTATTGTGTTTTAATGTACGTTATGAAGATTAAAAATAGCCTTTTTGACTATTAGTTGATAAACACGCATGCAAGGTTTTTGTCCAAGAGGGTAAGATTTTTGTTCTTTTTATGTAATTTTTCAATGTAATGTATGTAAGGGAGACAGTAGACAGTTTAAAAATCGAATTCTATTCATCTTTATCAAAACCTCATTTTTAGCTCTTTATAAAAAACGTATACCTATCACTAAGTGAAATAGATATGAAAATTTTAATTAAACTTTCAACAACATATTTGTGCGAAAGACATTCATCTGTAACAGCAATTAAAATTCGGTAACGATCTCGGCATGAAATAAACACAGCTCTCCGTCTTGCAATGACATCACTGAAACAACAACAACAAAAAAATTGTATCTGCTTATGACCACACGTAGAAGTGAGAACTTCAGATTTATTCAGGGTGTAGTGACTTGAATCAGCTTATCAAAACAATTTATTAAAGTGAAAATTATCTTGAATACTTTTACAATCGTTCTGCGATTGGGATCACAGTTTTATAGTCGCTTTCACTGTAAAAAGTCCAGCTCATCTAAAACAGACTCATTATCATGAGAATCACGTGAAGTCGACATCTTTTTATCTGCAATAGGGGGGCCACAGTCCTTTTGGCTTTCGCTGTCCGACTTCAATCGCGGGTGCAAACGCAGTTAGAGAGGCCTCTGACGGTTTTCAACGCAAATTCTCACGCAGTGCTTTTTAAAGCCTAGGTTTCTCCTGGTCCTTCTTTTCGGCTCTTCTTTATTCCTTGTCCGTCGGCTCCTCAAAGCGTGGGATCCTTTCCGGCGCATAATGTGGGCTCTCCTCCCCTGACACGCTGTCGTCTCTGGGATGCGTGAGAAACGAAAATTCACTCAGGCTAGGGAATGTCCACTCTCGAATTCTAAGGGATGGTCGTGGGAACAGGGGTCAAAATTCTTGACCACCCATTTAGGCCACTTTTTTCCAGGAATTAGGGAAAGGAAAGCGGGTACATCACAAAGGCAAGAGTATCCAATTATTCCGATGTTTTCTTTCACGTCATGTTCGCATGTGAAAGTTCACTTTTTCGTGCCCATTAATCGGAGGATTTATTTGCTTTATCCATTTTCTGTAAAGGACAATTATTAAATAATTATGCTTTGTTATATATTTATTTATGAGTATATACGATTTAAATGTCATTTAGTTCAATAATTTAAAAATATTTAATATATATTTATATAATATATGTTTATATGGTACGTATGTTCACACACACTATCGCAACAATGTCAATGTTCAAGATAACTCGCTAAGATTGCAACCCTGATATCCCATGTGTCGTACGCGCTGAATTGGTAACATTGTGCTTCCTTTCATATGATATCGCCAGTACTATTGCGTTAATACGTAGTATCGTTTATATAAAGTCGTATACTATGTAAGGCTAGGAAAACGTATGCCCTGAGAGTCATTTACTTTACTTAAAACTCTCTAAGCAAACAAAAGTGGAGGGTTCGTACTCTTTCACAATTAATGCTTTCATTTTCTCCTAATCTAGTTGTCATCATTAATATAAACCAAAATACTGGCAATTTTCTCTTCAAATTACCATTAAAAATTTTGGATTTTAATTTTTTTGACGCATTTTTGTGCTTTAACTTTATCAAAAAACAGATACCATGTTTCCTTTCTTCTTGGCATTGTACAGCTTTAAGGAGTTTATCTAATGAAGGAATTTCCTTGTGATTACTTGGTCTGAAATTAACTTATAATGAAAGATAGCTTACTCTAAATGTGTAAATACAGGGTCCGGCATATTAACCTCCCTTTTTCAATTCCTACTATTAGCTCACTTTCTCTCTATATTTATCTTGTTCAAATTTTCAATCGTTAATAAAATGCATTTTAAAGCACTCAATTGAGCTAACATTTTTTCCACACTTATTTTGGATGACAATATAGTAATTTAATTATAATTAATAAAAATTAATTGATTAAAACTAATTATTCAAAGAATTATAAATACAGCTTCGTTGACATCATTTTCGACAACTTAGCGACCCTTTTGGCAACTTGTGTCAAAACTTGAAAAGGTTTTTTTTCCTCACATGTTAAAGCGCTCATTTGAGCTGAAATTTTCAATACACTATTATTTTGGGTAACAATACGATAATTTAATTATAATTAATTAAAATTATTGACTGAAATTAATTATTTAAAGAATTACAAATACAGCCACGTTGGCTTCATTTTTAGCAATTTGGGTCAAAACTTTAAAAGGATTTTTTCCCCTACCGTTTCAAAGCTGAACAGTTGAACTGAAATTTTATACATACGATTGTTTTAAATGACACAATGCGATACTTTTAATGGTAATTAATGAAAATTAGTTGCCATTTAATGTTGCGATTCTGTTACATGTATATACATATTTATATAATGTAACTATTTAATAAAAAATATCTGAAATAAATTTTTTTTGTTGATCTAAGTAGGAATTGACTTACATTTTTTTTTAATATTACTTATTTCAAAAGACAGTTACAAACAAACAAAACAAGATACAGAGAAAAGTCTTTTGTTTGTGAACAAGAAATATTATGCCATTTTACATTAAGTGGTTTTTAAAAATTATTTCCGCTAAATGACGTCCATTAATGGAGACACATAGGCGAAGTTTTTTTCGAAAGTTATCCATAGTTCTTCATGTCATTCCCAATGGAATGGCAGCCACTATCTGGGTGATTGGCCCCTTTAGTTCTTACAGGGTTGTAGAACGATGTTTGAACACTTGCGCCTTTAAGTATCCGCACAGAAAAAAAAGCACAATGCGGTAAATCAGGTGACCTTGGGGCGATGTCTCCTCTCAAATAGAGAAGATGACCAAGAAACAAATCCCTCAGAATGCCCAGCAAACGCCGCGAAGTGTGAGCTATGGCTCCGTCTTGTTGGAGCCAGATTTCTGCTTCTTTATGGTCCCCAAGAAACTGGTTTAACTTTGATCGGAAGGTCTCGATCATGTGACAGTAGCGATCTGAAGTAGCCGTTAGCTTATCTTCTTCGAAAAAATAAGGACCCCACACACCAAATTCAGTAACTGCGTACCACATGAGGACTGTGAAGTGGATGTTGAAAAGGAAACTGAGGATTTTCTGCTGCCCAGTAGCGAAAATTTGGTTTATTCTCAGTGCCTGACAGGTGGAAGTGGGCTTCATCAGACGAAATCAAAACAGCGTCAGGGGGAATGTTCTGAAGAATGTCTTTACGTACATTGTGCGAGTTTGAAAATCTCTCTCACTTAATCTATGGGTTACCATCATTTTGTATGGGTGCATGTGAAGATTTCTGTTCAGGATTCTTCTTGCACTCCTATTAGACAATCCCAGGGCAGCTGCATGTTTCAGTGCTGAACGCTTTGGAGATGACTCCGATGGACGCTCTCCCACATGCAATATTTTCCGGCGTTACTGACCGAGGTTGGCCAAGCGGTTTCGTTTTCAGGGCAGAACCAGTTGCTCTACAGTTTTCTACCCAAACGTGAACAGTTTTTTTTATCCGGAACAGAATCAGGACGACTGAATGCGAAATGCTCGCTGAGTAGTAATCACAGAACCAACCATTATGGATATACTCCTCCACAACAAATGCACGATGCTCACCGTGCCACTACATTGTGACTACTGCAAATCGCACGTATACCGCTAGCGATCTCTAGGCCCCTCCCTTCACCGCCGCATCCCCACCTCAACTCACACTGCACCCTCTCGAAATAGGGAGGTTTATTTGCCGGACCCTGATCTAGAGTTATCATCATGGTAAAGAAATCACTGGTTTAAATCGGCATCCCACGAAAACCTTTGAAATAATCTTGTAATTCTGAACCACACAATTAAATAACGGGGATGAGATTCTTTAGTCAATAATTCACTCTCCTAATTTCCATACAATACAAAATAATTATTCGGAAATCCAGTTTTATTTCACATTATTCAAGTTACTTTTGTTTCTCAGGACTCTTTGATGAAATCAGAATTCGAGCACAGGACTCGACTTGTACATCACTGATTTGAAAATTAACTGTTAAGTGAAGACAGATATAATTGCCAGGTCAACTACTCGAAAACTTCTCGTAACTAATGTTACAATGTTAACTACATTAATTTAACTAACTACAGCACATATATACTATAAAATAACCCCAGTACTGTTATATAACACAACGATAATCAATGATACTTAAAACGGCTACACCTATTATATAAAAAGATAATTAAATAATTGTAATTGTATAATAGCTATTAAGAATCTGATGATATAAATACTTATTATAAAACTGTGCCAAAGCCATTGACTCGCTTTAGCTTGGGGTTTAAATAAAATCCAGAAATTGAGATTACACACTGCGGCGTCGTGGACTCGGTAGCGTGTTTCGACACTAAGCTAAACATTAAAAATAATTTTTATTGTTATCTAAAGAACAATTTTATTAATTTCAATATTCAGAAGTTCGCTGGGAAAGGAAAAAATGAAGAAAATCACTTTCATGTGTTAGTCCTAATTGTCCAGCCGGTTCACTCTGTATCCACTCCTCGCTTCTTCTCCAGGCATCGGATCTTCTTCAGGATACGGAGAACGAAAAAAAAACGAATTTTTCTACCACGGGCACTCGCCTTGCGCTTTCTTCTTAGTCCCCAGGATCAAAGTCAGGAACCTCCAGCGTCCCTTTCTCTGCCCCTCTCCACCAGGCCTACACGTGAATCGAGATAATTTCCGTCCGGAGGGCACTTGCCCCCACAATTTCTCCTTCCTCTCGATCAGATCACGTCCGTCTTTTTCCGCAGTATACCGTCTCGGGAGTCGATTCCTTCCTTTGCCGAGTCGACCCTTTTATACTACAGGGATGGGGCAACTCCACACCCTTCGTCAATTCCCAGTGGCAGGCCACAAGGTTTTGCACCCTACACCTCGATCTCACTAGCCCACCACTGGTGCAGGCTGAACCATGGCTCTGATCCCCCTCAAAGGTTTCCCTCGACAAAGGCTTGTCCAACATCTGATTCTTGAACCACCTCGCCACCTTTTCCTCTTTTGATATGACCCGCCGCCGTCCGCCAAGGCGCCTGCTTTTTAAGACGGACAATCTCTGCCTATTGACGCGCACATTACAGTTTGCTCAGCCCATAGTGTTAACAGTCACACCGGCATTGGCATCCAGATGTCCGACAAAGGACAATGACGCCAAAGCTACGTGCTCTCCAGATGTATTACTCGCCCTGTACAGAGTGCGTGTTCTTCTTTGTGACTATGTCACAACACTCGTATAACAAAATATTTATAGTAAAATCACTCTATGTTTCAAATAGTAAAATGCGGACTGAGAAACAAAACACACTTTTCAAGTTGATGTGAATATTTAGAACCAGTGACGTCTAAAGACCTTTAGGCCCTGGGCCCTTATGTAAAAGTATGCGACCCCTTAAAATAGACAGTATATAGTATACGTTGTCAAATACTCGTACCAACGGTTACACATAAATGTTACAAAGTGACAATTACACAAACCGATTGCTTCCTTTCGACTAAAAGTGTAATAATGATGTATGGTGGTGTCCAGGCCTAAATACGGACGATGGAGATGACACTGTTGCCAGTTGTCAAATAGCTCGAAATTGAAAATTTTACGGAGAATATGTCCGGGTATAACATTTGGCAGTTAAAATTATTCGGATTATGATCTTACTGAGGCCCCGAGTCGAAAACGAGACCAATCCCTTGAAACGGGGCGTAGTTGGCCTATGCCGTGAAACGTCCCTGTTTAGAGCTTAAAAGTTCTAACTTATGATTGCTTTTTGACCTAGAACGGTAATCAAATTTTTTCAAATCACGGAACCCCTAGAACTAGAAAGTGTTTTCATGGAACCCCATTCCATGTACATACTTAGAAGAATATATCTCAAAATAATATTTAAAGTAGATCAGCATGTTATAGGCACTTTATGGAAAGGCAATTAAAAGAAGTATTGCATCTGTTATTAAAAAAATCTAATTTTTTAATATAATTTACTTTTAATAATATTAATTTGTGATCCAAATGTCACCTACCCGTGAATTATATTTAATAACTGGGATATGTGTTTGTGCTTTTTTCACACAAATTGTCGAAGTCTATGTCTATTGAAATTATCTGAGGTCGCATTTCACATTCTGTGTTTGATTTGTTTTTATACTTTGTTTTTGCAGCCACTCATGTTGATAAATATATTTCACTTCAACACAATGTTCGGAATGGCATTAAAATGTTTATAGCTGTGTGAGAAGAACTGTGTATTTTTCATGAATTTACTATATAAAATTTAGGAACTGTTCTTGCTTAAATCTAAATTTTAACATCGAATCTTATTAATAAGTTGTTTCTTCTCCTTCATTATATGTGCCCCCCCCCTTCAAATTTCAAAATGGTGCATTTTAATTAGAAAATTTAGTTATCCAAGATACTGTGTTAATTAACGAGTATAAAATTATCTAGTGGATCCCAAAATAGTAAACAAAAGAATATTCACAATCTATACATAGGAAGCATATATAAATAAAAATTAAACATTTTAAGATCTTTTATATGTTAGAACAAAAATTTCAATGTTGAAAAATAAAGCTTTTTATAAAAAAATAAAATTTTTTAGTTTTAATGAAAGGATGAGTTTTAGATACTTGTAATTATAAAAACTTAATAGAAATAATAATTTTGCATACATATTTATAAGTTTCTTTTTGATTTTTTTATTGTGACTCGCGTGGAATCCCAGGGTTCCATGGAAAACAGTTTGAAAACTACTGACCAAGTAGAACAAAGACATTGCGTCCATTACTTTTCTCGTTTACAGTAATTAGGCGCCAGTCCGCGGGGTTATTAAATTGCTATTGGGGTAAGAAGCGTGGTAAAACATGATGAGCTCAGTCACAGTTAAGGTTGGTCAGAAGTGTAGGAAACAGCAAAAAATAGGATATCGGTATTGAATGAACTTGTTCCATAACTGGTTGATGAAGACAACAGCAAAAGATTTGAGGAACTTCTATTTTCCCATTTGAACAATTTCTTCACTACAATATAACACAATGCTTTCGAGGTCCAGTAGAAATTAAAGTATATTTGTCTTGATTTCTTTGACGAGCTAGGATTCAACTATTGTTAATCATCATTCAACAGGATCGTTTGACTAAAGGAGGTGGGTAAAGATCGGCCTTTTTTCGCCCATCATAGTCATGAAAATTCAAAGTATTTATTTGTGTTGAGTTATATTATTATATTAATGTGAACTTTATATATATATATATATATATATATATATTATTATTATATTATATATATATATATATATATATATATATATAAAGTTCACATTAAGCACCCCTATATTTTTTGGTCTCTCAAATACTAAAATAATAAGGCTTTTAAACGGACATCACATTTGTTTTGGTGCATCAAGCGCGTTGATGTGAAACGAAACAAAATAGCTTGTCCGGTCAGACTGATCGGCCTTGCAAGAAAAAGAGCGATATGGACTTTGTTAAGTGACTCTGATCTTCCAGATTTTTCACGATTAACATGGAAGGAGCTACGATATTTAACTCTTAGGATATATCAGCTTAAGTAAAGCCGATCATACACTCACAAACACCTTAATCAATCGGGGCTGTACTCTCTTTACGTAAATCGAGAAGTTCCTCAGTTGTTCGACTCCAGTCGAAATCACGACTCACAAATTCAAAAATATATAACATATTTATAAGAACAGGTATAGGTCATAATACAAACAATGAATGGTATTGTCAGTGCAAAATTGGTGTTAGAGTTGTTGGCTGCTGTACACATGTAGCATATGTACTTTGGTACTTGGGATACTGGCGCCATAATCACTCTCAGGCAAAAACACCTAGTCTTGGATATGCTGATACACTTCAAGACGCTGCTACTGGATGCTCCAGTGACGATTCAGCCAGTGAAAGCGAGAAGGAAATACAATCGAAGACATTTGTTATAAACAGTTTAACATTGTTATTTTTTTTCTTGTTTTCTCTATCTATAAAAGTTTTAAAAAAAAACATTGACTGAGTATCAGTGTTGAAAAAAAATACCTAATATGAATTTGCCGATGAGCGAAAAAAGGCCGATCTTTTCCCACCTCCTTTCATTCGATTCATTTAAATTCAGTATTACATACGACAAGTATAAAACAGGCCAATACTATGAAAAGTACGGCAGGTTTTATGAAAGCAAAGAAAATGACTGCTGTTTGATATAATTTAGTACTTATTTTTCTTTGGAAACAATAAGGAAAAAGAAAAGAAATTTGTAAAATCTTAACACAATACATACGCCTGCAAATTCTCATCTCTATATGAATAAACGTCTTCTTATAAAACATAATCACTATTTTTCTCGGAGAATACAAAAAAAAGCTGCACAAGCCACTTCAATTACGGAATGTAAGAAAAAACAATGACCAATCAGAACAAATGTATTAATTTTTTTAATTTGGGTAACAAAAGAATGAATGTGAAAGTATTCATAAATATAAAAATAAAATGCTTTGAAAACCAAGAAACATCAAAAATGAAATGTACTTCACGACATCTCGGAAAAAATCAACTTGGTACGTATAAGCCCAGCAAAAAGACGTATTCTGGTTAAGGTAATCGACTGCCCTAAGATTGTAAATTTTGCCAAAAATTGACAATTTTTTTATGATTTTATTCTATAAGCCATATTATTAGCTTTATAAAAATACCAAGTTTATTATTTTCCGTCCAATAAAACAAAAACTGCAAGTATTTTAGTAAAAGCAGATGACCATTACTTGGAGCAAGATGTCATACTTTAAAACGCGTTTTATTCGAAATGTGTTTTATTTTAAAATGCTCAAACCGGGACACACAGCGATTGCTCAAAAAGTTTTGAAAATAATTAACTAAAATTTTTTGTGTATTTTCTGTGTAACAGTAAAAGTGTTTTAACCATCAGGTTTATCGGTCACTGTTTTATTACAAAATTTGTAGTCCCTTATGTGAATATAATCACTGTTTTAAAAGCAATTATCTTATAATAACTAAGACAAAGTGCTCTAGTTTTTCTAAAAATTAAAATATCTCTTATCCTGAAGGTCATTTTAAAAATGAATAACACAGCAACACATCCGAATTGGGAAAATTGAAAATTTGTTCATTCACTTTTGGTACAGAATGGGCCGCGTTTAGGTTATTTTTTGTAAATTTTTACCCATTTTAGTAAATTTATTTTTTATCTTCTTTATTTTAGCATATTTTACTTAAAATGTACTGAACAAAACTAAAAACCACAAAAAAATCCCCATATCTCCATTTGAAAAAAAATAGTTGTCGCAAGTAGTCGGATACCTTAAATGCAAGTCAGGATAAAGCAAGTTTATTATAAAACATGAAAAAAAAGTAGCGCAGTTAATAAATTTATTATTAAGATTACTTTTGAAAAGCGGATCGAATAAATTTTGAGCTATTTGATTGTAGTTTTGCGGAAGATTTATTATGTCATTACGAAGGATGAACAAAATGAGAAACTGGGAGAGAGTGGAGTCAATAAATAAACATAAAAGGCGGAAAAAAAGAAGCCCTTGTCCAGCAAGAATAATGAAAGAAATGTTGCAGAATGGAGAAGTTATAAGCGATAAAAAAAAAGCTCTTACTTTTATCGCTATTTTTTCTGAAAAAAAAAAAGGAAAAAATTTTTCCTTAGAGGTTGTCAGCACTCAATAGATCTTTGAGTGGTTTTAGTGGAAGGGGGGCAGAGAGGCAGACGTAAATTTAATAAGGCTGGAAAATTATCACTAGTGGTTTTTGTGGAAATCGCGAAGTGAGTTATAGATTTGGTTCCCGCATCTTCGCTCTGTCGTTAATATCTTTTTTCGGAATCTTGACAGTTTTTCTAGAGTATTTTAAATAAAATTAATCTTTCTGGAATTTATTTCTTAATTTAGAATATGTGAAAACTTTGTTTTGTTATAAAAAAAAACTGCATGTTTTATTCAAGTTTATAGATTTCTTACTATAAAATGATTAATATACTAATTATATTTTTTTCCATACGTACACGATAAAAAATGAATAAATTAATTTCAAAAAACGAAAATATTTTTCTATTAGACTAATTTTTTAAATTGGAGATATATAAACGTATAATCCGGGGGAACGCGCACTTATACTTTCAAGCTACATTTTTTTTGTTTGATTTTTTGGTATATTCCTCGTATAACGCGCATCCTCATTTTTACGAAGAAACTTTACGTGTGCAATGCTCTTATGTTTTGTCACTGTATTATCCCAGGCTTTTGAAAAAATAGTATATTTCTAGAGGTATAACTCTCTAAGTTCGTTAAGTATGTCATTTCTATTAAATAAACACAATTTAGATTTGTAAGAAGTCTAATTTTTCTTATGCTCGTCTTTTATATATATATATATATATATATATTTGAAGCTATTATTTTTATACTCGGCGTATAATGCGCACTCGTAAATTTCGATCTTATTTGTTGTGTTAAAAGTGCTCGTAAAACACTGGATTTTACATTCCTTTGTTATATATGAACAATTTGGTAACTAAAATGAGTATTTATACAGTAAAATAAAATCATAAACTGTCTTAAAAAAAGTGTTTTGAACATATTGTAGATTAGTATTAATTTAGTGAAAGTTAAAGAAAATTAACCCACATAAAAAATTTATTAAAAAGTATGATTTTTGAACAATAATTAATTTTTAAACGATAGAATTGGATGATAGTTTATTAAATTTTAATTTAACTCCTAATGACAAGTGAATTCCATATTGCAATTTCTGAATTTATTTGCAGCACACAAAATCCAGTTGCATCTAATTCTAAATAATTTTAGATATAATATATAAGAATAAAAATATGACAATGAAATTAATAAATAAAGGCAAAATAGTCACAAAATATAAATGTCCCCTTCATAATTCAGAAGCAATGTTAGACAATTAAAAATACAAACAAAATTAATTTAAAAATCTATTTCTCAAATTCAGACAGTTACAAGTTCTGATAAAATTTTAATCAGTTGCGTTGTTTAAACACCCTTAAAATAATAATAAAAAACGAACTGAAATATTATGTCAGGAGAACAAATAAATTCGCAAAGATGAGTAGAAATGTCTAAAAAAATGAAAGAAAGAAGCAGAAATTGATAAAAAGCTCTGATAAATATGTCTTGCCTTAATTTGAGTATCTTAATCAGTATTTATGTACCAATTAGTAATGTTTAATGATGCATAAGTAAAAAAAATGGCATGTCTATGCCTCGATAATCAGTATTAATGTGAAAGGGATTGATAAATCTTTTTGTGTAACATACTTTTATTTTACTCTTTATGTTCTTTAAATTTAATTTTCACGAGGTATTTTATTTTCTACTACGATTAAATTTGCGATTAGAAATGTTTAAACGGCTGATTGTAAATTCTAAAGACGCAGTAAGAATGAAACTAAAATAAAAGATTTTTGACAAAAAGCATTCTTTCGTAATTAAAATCAACGAAGCAATAAAAAATATTTTTTTGAGTTCTTTTTGTTTTTGGTAAATTATGTATCATTATTAAAATATTTAGATTATAATAGCAAGATTAATATTTGCGTTGAGAGGGTTTCTTCGACACTTAAATATTTTATTAAAATAGTTTTATTTATGAAATTTTGCAAAAGAAAAATTCAAGATAATTTTTTGTTGTCGTATAAATTATTTTGAATTATTATTTTTGTTTGTTTCAGTTTTTTCATTTTTTTTATAATAGCATTTTTATTACCATTTATCAATATAGATTCAAAATGGCTCAAAAAAAATATTTTTTAGTAGCAGCCTTTGATAATAATGAAATAACAGGAAAAATGTGAATGACTATTTTAAGTTAAATTCTACTTAAGAATTTTTTTCTTTATGAAAAATAAGTATAGCCTTTTGATACATTTTGGGGTTCAGATCTAATATTTCGAGTTATAAAACATCAACGTTTGATTTCCTACATCAATTCCGATTATAATGTAAATATTAAACATACATAAAAGTGTTAGTAAAAATAAAATGAGAAATAAAGATTTAAAAATAATATTTTTATACTTCCAACTGAAAAGTATAATTTATGCAAAATTTTTTCCAAGTGACATTTCTTTTGTTTGAGTATACCAAGAAATGATTTACGATGCATCAGATCGTTGATATGTCGATAAAATAACTTAATAAAGCTCAGAAAATAAAAGAAAATAAATCCTCAAACTTCAATTTTTCGGATATTTATTACACTATTGTTCGATGAGAAGTATGTATAAAAGGAAAAGCTCAATAAACAAATAAAAAAAGAAGATATTTCCTCAGATGACTTTCCATATTTGAACTCGAATCATAATGTTTATATTCAATTATTTTGAGAAACTTTGATAGAATTTCTTAAGTACAAATAATCCACAAAATAAGTTTTTGAATATAATTTTATAGGAAGAAACTCCATAGAATATTTAAGCACTTTCTTCTTTTCGAATTGTTAAAATTTTAGAGTATGCTTATAATATTACGTAATCTCATCTCTGTGTTGCTTTACATTACACAGCTCATATTAATTTGAATTAAAAGGATTTTCTTACTTTAAGGATTAATTTCTTTTGAATTGCCCCCCCCCCTCCCCATTCATAAAAAGAGAAATAAAGACATCCCTTCCCCCTAACCATTAACTATCTTCGAGAAATCTCGGAGTTTCAATGTTTACTACAGTCTTTTTATTTAATATTTTTTAAAAGAGAGCACTGAAAGTGTTTTTTTTTCCAAGCTGTATTTTTGTAATGAATAAATTTTTTTATCAAACGATATTTTATGTAAACAAGTAACAGTACTTTGATGGCTGAAAATTTTAAAACTTGTAAATTATTATTAAATTTAGGAAATATACTGCAATAATTTTTAATGAATTGATTTACCGTAAAATCCGGAGTACAACGCGCACTATTAACACAAAAAAATAAGATCAAAATTTACGGGTGAGTGTTACACGCCAGGTATAAAAAAAAGACAACCTTAAAAAGAAAAAGAAAAAAGGGGATGAACATAAGCAAGTAACAATTTTTTTAAAAGTCAATTCCTACTTCGTTAGAAAAACGTACTGGCTCCCTCTGTTGTAGCCAGAAGAAACTTCGATAGAAATAACGCAAAATAAATTTAAAATTAAATAAAATTTAATTAAAATGTAATATTTGAAAAAATGTATTGACATCAAGTGTATTCCACAACAAGTTTAAAAAATGTATTTGGACTTGAATGGATGAATAGAAAGTATTTTATTAACAACTGAAAATTTGAACAAGATATATATATATAGGGAGAGAGTGAACCAATAGTGGGAACTGAAAAAGAAATTAAAATTCTACTTATATCGAAATACTATTTATTTAAAACAAATGACATACTTAATAAACCTTGTAGTTCTAGAAGTATACTATTTTTTCAAAAGCCTGGGTTAATATCTAGAATAAATGACTTCAAAACACAAGAACATTGGATACGTAAATTTCAGGTTCCTTCGTAAAAAAGTAGGTGCGCGTTCTACGGCGAGTATAAATAAAAATTAAAAAATGCACCTTGAAAGTATAGGGGAGCGTTACACGCCGAATTTTACGATATTCATAACTGTGACATATTTACTTCACTATGGGAGTGTTAAAACTGTAGTAACAAACGGGTTACTTTCATTAAAAAATATTAATTCTGGTGTCCTAATATTTGCTTTTTTTCTGATATCAAACCGGATGAAAAACCTAATAAGATTGCTCACTTTCTTAGATACAACTTTATTTGAAATAAAAGTATTTAGAAAAACGAATATAAAAAAGTTGCTGTTATCGATTTTCATTTTATTTTCAAGTTTTGATAATGTGATTACTTATATAAATATTTATTGCGTTTAGCCTTCCATAACGAAAAATCATTTTTCATTCATCATAGGTGTTGGTATATTATTTATTTTTTTGTTTTGATTAACAAAATGGTAAAAATAAATTTCTATGTTCACACGCACGTACACGAAGACACAGAGAGAAACGTAAGGAGAGGCAGAATGTGGTTGAATGGTTCTTGGAGTGCCTGCTTCCCGCAGGGAAGCTTAAACTCCTATCCTGGGAGAACTTTTGGGGAGACTTTGGTTCGGCTTAACCTTAGCCCTTTGCTGCATTTGCGGTCATGAAGATTAAAATTTTTAAGAATTAATTAGATAATTTAAATACTTGAGAAGTTAGAAATTACTTTGAGTGAAAATAGATGTATTAATTGATCGATCGTTTTCTCCACCTCACAAAGATTAAGTCGACCGCTCCTAGCAGAGGTCGACATTGTATTTCAGTTTTCTTCATTAATCTCAGATCATTAACACTAAATACACACATACACAGACATATTCTTTTCAAGGAGAGGCAGACACAGAGATTGATAGAGAAAGAGAGAAACAGATAAAGAGGAAGACCGATAGAGAACCACACAAACAGAGACGACGCATAGAGAGAGAGAGAGAGATACAGAGATACAAACAGAGAAATACACACACACAGAAAAACTGAGAGAGAGACTCAGACAGAAAAAAAATATTAAGTTAGTTAATAAAAGAAATAAAATTATTTTCAAACCTGACTCATATTTTTCAATACTGTTTAAAATTATCTCTTCTTAAACTATAAAAAAGAAGAAAAAATATCTTTTTAGGAGAAGATTCAGAAAACACTTTTAAATGTTGAAAAACAATTTTATTACAGTAAATTCATGGTAGTTGAAATTTGATTCAAATATTATACAAATGAATATATAATTTATGTTTTTGCAGAGAAGCTAATATTTACATGACAACAATTACTACTATTGACAATATGCAAGAGGTTTTTTGTTGATTCTGATTTAGGGGGGGGGGGGGAACAGTAGTATAACATGTAGAAACAAATTATGAATAAGTCTCAAAAAACAAGTAAAGAAAAAAAAATGTATACAAATTTACTCGAATATCTGAAAAATTTGGGAAAAAAAAATTCTGACTATCCCAATTGTTATTTTTATGTTTTTAAAATTTATAAAGAAAGCTTAAACACACAATATTCTTCCTTTAACTGGCAAAATGCAATTAAAAAATAACCCTAAGTTATTTTAAAAAACGATAGAGAATGAGTTATATTTTTATAACGTTACATTTTTCTTAGTAAAGTTAATTTATATTTCTTGTTTATTAGTAAAGTTACAAATTAATTAGTTACAAAATTCCATTCTATCAAAATAAAAATTACATCACTATTTTTCATTCACTTTATAGTTAATTAACTAAACCGAGAGAAAAAAAAAGAATTCGCTTTTCACTCACAGCTTATTTTAAATCCTTAAATAAAAGCAGAGATTCACAGGAATAAAAAACAAAAAGTGATGACAAGTAACAAAATTTAATTACATTCCGAACTGTATCTATTTTGAACAGCGCAGTGAATTCAAATGAGAGCTCTAAATAACAGAGACCCGCATTCAATGTCAACATGTCATTGTCTTTTGTAACAAAAGTATTTGCCTCGTAATTGCATCTAAGGACCCTAATGCATCATTCGGGAGGAGAAAAAACAAAACGAGAACTAATCTCCTCTGTACACTTCTTTCCTGGGCGCACGACGGCAGCCAAATCATTAGAGGCCAAAGAAGTAGGGGAAAAACTTCCGATTTAGCGCAAGCGCTCTTGGGAGATTGTTATGATTTTCTCATGATTATTGCTCACTGGAGGTTGCAATATTTTGTCTTTTATCGCTCTTTTGGCACCAAGGATATATTTAGTTTCCTAAATATTCGTTTTTACGAAAGTCGAACACTTTTTTTTTATGAAGGGTTTTCCACCAGTTTTAAAGGAAAGAAGCTTAAGTAAAAGCAACGTTTCTTTTAATTTATATGTGATATTTTTGTTCATGATTTAGGATCGCTGGTAGTTTTGAGGTGATGAGTGCATCTGCTTACTACTAATTTAGTTTTTTGGCAGTTTTAAACTTGATGCAAGTCCAGAAAATTATTCTTTAAATTTTGATCCCAATGTAGAAGTTATGCAAAGGTTCCGAAATTATCCAAAGATTTATAACTCTAGATACCAAAAATTACATAAAAAATCCCCAAAAGAAAGAAAAAAGCACACACATTCGCATAAAATCTGATAAAAAGAATAGTTATTGCAAAATATTTCAGAGTTATTTTGTTAAATATTTCGAAAAGCAAAAAAGAAGTAATAAAATTTGATTGGCTGGTGGCAGTAAATTACGTGGTGCAAGAAAGTTTTTTAAATTTTCAAAAAAATATCTCTTTGAAAATTTATTCTCTATCCATTATGTGTGACATATGCATTACTTCAGTGGTACTTTTTCATTACTGAATATTATTTGTAAAAATATTTAACTTTTTGGCTATATTTTTTGCAGTTACACACACGAGCTCACGCACAGTGACTTCTTAAAACTTCTTTAGACTCTGGTCCCCTATGTAATAATACCCCACCTACCCCAAACGTTGTGAACTACTTTTACTAATGGTAACCGGTAACAAATAAATGTGCATGACTCACAATCTCACAAACCTAAGCCCTGCCGCCTTTCGACTGACGACGGCTGTGCAGACATGACACAATATGCAGTCTTGTAATGGTTGGCAGGGCGTACATAGATAAAAATTCCAAGTTTTCAGGAGAATATATCCGGATATATCATTTGACTATTAAAACTATTCTGATCACGATCTTATTGAGAACAAGGTGGGGGCTCTGGTCTCGGGCCCAGTTGGCCCTTCTCACACACACACGCGCACACACTTCCAATACGCGAAAAAAATCTTAAAATGTACATAATTTCTTGGCAACCTCTTTTTTTATTTCAATTCCTACTATTAGTTCACTCTCTCTCTTTATATTTTTTTCTTGTTCAAATTTTCAATCGTTAATAAAATGCATTTTAAAGCACTCAATTGAGCTGAAATTTTATACACACGATTATTTTGGATGACAATGCAGTAATTTTATTATTATTAATAAAAAATAATTGATAAAAACTAATTATTGAAAAAAATTAGATACAGCCACGTTGGCATCATTTTTGACAACTTAGCGACCCTTTTGGCGACGTGCCAAAATTTGAAAAGTTTTTTCCCTCACATTTTAAAGCGCTCATTTAAGCTGAAATTTTCCATACACTATTGTTTTGGGTAACAATACGATAATTTAATTGTAATTAATTAAAATTATTGACTGAAATTAATTCTTTAAAGAATTACAGATACAGCCGCGTTGTTTCCTTTTTAGCAACTTGGGTCAAAACTTTAAAAGTTTTTTTCCCCTCACGTTTCAAAGCATTCAGTTGAACTGAAATTTAAAAAACATGATTGTTTTGGGTGACAGTACGATACTTTAATGATAATTAATAAAAATTAATTGTCACTTAACGTTGTGATTCTATCGTATGTATATAAATATATATTTATATTAATTGTAACTATTTAATAAAAGCAACTAAAATGTTTTTTTTTTTTGTTGATCTAAGTAGGAATTGATTTAAAATTTTTTTATATTACTTGTTTTAACTTGAATTCAACTTAGGAAAGCGCTTTGTTAGCAAAAGTCACTCACTATTTCTAAAACTTCGAACAAGCTATCTTGTTCCTTTTCAAAAGCAATCATTTTCACCCTGAACTCTACATTGTAAATTAGAATAATTAAATATTTTAATCGAATGAAGTTATATAAAACAAAAGGAAACGAATAAAAAATGAATAAGTTATGCGTTATGATTTTCAAGAATACAGTTGAATGAGTCCATTGTGAAATCGCTGTTTCCAACCTTAATCTCTAAAATGAATTAAAAAGCTTTGGCACAGGCCCAAAGGAAGTTTTAGAATGAATTTTTGCTCTGGAATAAGATCAAACATTGGAGCATATGCCACTGTTACATGATGAATATTTGTGCGTTTGCCAATATCAGTTACACCAAGTGAATGATCCTTTAATACAATGAATCCAAGTAAAAATGGATCGTGAGTAATCAGCTGACGTTTAAATTGATGATGTAAGTTCAATGCTATATTTAATGATAAAAATTCGCAAACATTCGATCATAATAAATTTAATATATGTACTTTTAAAACTTTTCATTTTTACTTACAATAAATTAGGATTATCATTTAATGTAGGAAAAATTATTTTATTAATGTATTTCTCAGGACGTCAGTCTCGAAGATTAATATGGATATAAAATATGAAAAGTTTAAGTGAGACAAGGAGAAGAGAAATTCTTTTTTTCAATTCCTAATATTAGCTCACTCTCTCTCTCTCTGTACATATTTATCTTGTTCCAATTTTAGATCGTTAATAAAATACTTTCTGTTCATGTAATCATGTTCAAATAATTTTTTAAAAACT
This sequence comes from Trichonephila clavata, assembly GCA_019973975.1. Taxonomy (NCBI): domain Eukaryota; kingdom Metazoa; phylum Arthropoda; class Arachnida; order Araneae; family Nephilidae; genus Trichonephila; species Trichonephila clavata. The sequence goes on along the minus strand of BMAO01021541.1, from coordinate 47,052 downwards.
TTAAGTGAATGACACTTGATGTTAATACAGTTTTTTTCAAATAGTAATTCATCAGTTACCGGTTAATTAATTAAATTAAATTAATTACCGGTTTTCTACGCCAACTTAGATTCGTCTCCATTGTTGTAACAATTCCATATGTAACTGTTAAAACACTGACAAAAGTTGGCGTCGAAATATATATAGTATATATATATATATATATATAGTATATATATATAGTATATATATATATAGTATATATATATAGTGTATATATATAGTATATATAGTATATATAGTATATATATATAGTATATATTTATATATAGTATATACATAATATTACATTATACATGATATTATACATAATATTACATTATATTATTATTACATAATATATTATAATATATACATGATATTACATTATAGTATATGATATATTATCAATATTATGATACATTATATTATACGATACATTATTAATATTATGATACACTATATTATCAGATACATTATATTGTAAGATACATTATATTATGATATACATTAGATTGTATAAGATACCGTATGTTATGGGGTACATTATTAATATTAAGATACATTATATTGTATAGGATACCTTATGTTATGGGATACATTATTAATATCAAGATATATTATATTGTAAGATACATTATATTAATATTAGATACACTATTAAGATACATTATTAATATTAAGTTACATTAGATTATAAGATACATTATATTATGATACATTATTAATATTAAGATACATTATATTGTAAGATACTTATTAAGATACATTATTAGATCAGATACATTAATAATAGTAATTTTTTACGAGCCTGGAAATAATTTCGTGGAGGAGTTTCTTAGGGTTTTCGAAAGTGAGAGAAATATTGTTCAATTCAACATGTTTAAAAGTAAATACGTGTAGAAAAACTAGAAAAAAAATTTTTTTAGGTAAAATAAGATTTTTGAGTTTACTTTATTTAAAATATGTAATAGAATATATATATTTACAATATGCCGCAACAGTTTATTTCAACTTAAAAAACTATTAGCCGAATGTATATATATTTTAAAAATTATGCATGTCGAAAGTTTTTCATTCAATTTAAGCTTGAAAAACATAAAATTTTAAATTTATTTTATGGTTTAATTATTAACAATGTATAAATTATGTATGCATATTTTTAGAAACCTAATAAACCATCGTTTTTGTTCTAGAGTTAAGCTATTTGTTAATAAAAATAAATGTTTCTCATACTACTCTATTTCTATTTATTTTACGATCCTTTCCAAAGCCTTTCATTAAGTTTTTCCTCAAGTACTTGTTTGGCTTCATAAACGTCAGAAAGAAAAGTAAAAGTGAAAACGTGGTAAAATATATTTACTCATTTAGTTAAGTATTAGTCGTTAGGTGCCAACGGAATTGTCTAATTATCAAAATATCGTATTGTCTGAAGTTCTAAAAAAATTGTAAACGTTACAAAAATTGCGCATAAAAAACATTCTTGTAATTTATACTCCCATTGTTCGGTAAAAAAAGCACATGTTCAGCGGAAAAATACGAGAATAAAAATATATTGAATGCCTTTAAACTGAGCCTGGACTCATCTTTTAAACTGTCACGAATCGCAAGAACTAGCCAACAAAAAGATCTCCAGATAACTGATAATATCTCGAACACACACAAAAATTAACCACGTATCAAGTTCAACCAGCGGCGATTACATATTACAATTCTTTTCTCCAGCTGAACAAACGCATTTCGAATAATTAAAAAAGAGGCCAACTTAAGTAACATAACTTTAACAACAAACGATTTTATATTAGCCAGTAAAGTAAATAAAATCGAATAAATACAAGAATTATTAAATTAAAGCAAAAGGTAATTATATGGAAGAAGAATTTCAACCAAAACTTCTAGAACTATCGTATAATTTAATTAATCAGGTTAAAAATTAGCTCAAAATAAAAAAAAGAAATTTAAGTAGAAATAAATAGTTTACAACACGAAACACGAACTTTTATTTACTTGAGATATGTTAAGATGGAAAATGCCTTATAAACTACATTTTTAACCTTATAGGATTACTAAGGGCCCATTGATTATTTATCTGAATTTATTTTATTTTGAATAGTGGCAACATATACATTTAGTTCTATATTAGACTTTGTAAATTGGTAACAATTGGCGTTTAATTATTCTCCTAATGAATGGCATCTTACCGACCAAAATTCGTGAGTATTTAAATTATAAACGTATAAAAATAAACTATTGGTTTAAAAGCGAATAATTTTACTAAATTTTCAGGAGTTTAATGACATACATTTCTATTAATGGAAATATAATTACTCGTAACTTTGTATATTTGTAAAGAAGCAATGGTTTTTGATGGAATTTTTGATGTTAAAGAATTTGAGACGAACTTAAAATGAGCTATTCAGACCGAAAAAAAAATTCTTCGAAGCTAGTATCATTTAAATTTAATTGAATTGCAAAAAGCAGCATATTTACATTTGATTTCAATTCTTATTCTATATAATAACCTCAATTTTAAACTTCCATTGTTTAATAACAATTAATTAATTTCTAAATATTGCATGAGAAAAATGCACATTTTAACGTATCTTTAAAATTTAATATAAGAGCAATATAAGGGGAGAAATGTGTCATATCCATACGAAATTGCAATACCATTGAGCCATTTTTTCTCTAACAAATTTGTTCTGAATTTAATTCGCATGTTCGTTTTTTATTTGACATAAACTGTGGCAATATTGTTTTCTGGTTTTGCGCTTAGGTTCTTGGTAAAAAAGTGTCTAAGGTCTACTGGAAATAGAGATTATTTTTTTCCTTTTTTTCTTACGAGTAATAATGAATTAAAATTATTTTCTAAAAATTTGATATGATTAAAATTATTTAAAAAATGTTGTTTTTTTTATTCAGTTGAACACTGTTAGTTTAACTTGCTTTTATCGTCGCACTAGATTTTGTTTCTAGATTTCCATAAGAGAATCGGAAGTAAAAGGTAGTTGGTTGGAGACTCGTACTTCTAAAGATTGTCATGTAATGGGTCTAATGTATGTTAAATCTGTCGAGGCTTAAGTTAATCTCTCCGGCACAGCTTGGGTGACCGAGGCAGCCTAAAGGTCAAGGTCACGGACTCGGCGTATAATGAGTTCAAGCCTGTTGCCGCTGAAGACCCTCCGTGTAGAGGGGGACGATGCACGTTAAATATCTCGAGGTTCAAACGTCCTCCCATGGTGTGGTGTGGAAGTTAGGAGGGGGCTGCGAGCTCAGGTGTCGTCTCTTGACCATGGTTCAAAATTATGAGGTCCGTTGCCAAAAGGTCTCGTGTAGCTGAATAGTGCGATGTTAATTCTCTCTCATTTTCACTTCCGTTCCCCTCACTTAGGGGGCCGCGGTAGCCTAGTAGTCAAGGTAACGGACTCTTGAGCGGCGTGTCATGAGTTCGAACCTAGTACAGCTGAAGACCCGCCGTACAGATGGGGCCGATGCACGTTAAATATGTCGTGGCTCAAACGTCCTCTCGTTGTTGTGGCGTGGAAGTTAGGAGAAGGGGTGCCAATATCCTTGCATTGCTTTATAGTGCGACATTAACAAACGCTCATTCATCCGGAGTGGAGTGGAAGTTTGGAGTGACTACTCTGGTGCCGTCTTTTTCACTTCACTAAGGCCCCAAATTAGCCCAGTGGCCGAGAGGTTAATGCATCATGTTTCCACACCGCAAGTCTGAGGTTCAAACCTCGGGCTGGGCAAGGTTGACTCGGCCTTTCACCCCTTCAGTGGTTCGATAAATGAGTACCAAGCTTGCTTGGGGACTAGACACTGGGTGTTCGCTTCAGACTGACCACCTGACCGGAACATCTGCTCATGCACCTCAGGGCCCAAGGTCATGCATACTGAGTTGGGCACAGTAGGCCTTGGCCCTCATGGGCTGTTGCGCCACTGAGTCAAATTAAGGCCCCAAATTATAAAAAGCTTGTTACCTATATCTCTCGTTTTGTTTTTAAAGGCACACAATGCTATTAGTAATCTACGAAGTAGTCATATGCTTTGTGTTCTTAGATGTTCGTGTCCTAACCCTGCCAATTGTAGAAATAATATCAAAAGCCGTACATTCCATTTAAATATGCCTCAAAGTTCTTACATTGGCGTTGTTTGGGAAAGTCGGATGCCAGGTCAGGTGTAGTTCTCGTCAACTAATCGCAATAAAAAAAATTATATTTTTTGGGAATGGTCAGCGGGACTTTGAGTCGAGTAGATATAGACAACTAGAAATGACATATTGAGCATTTATTAATGAAGAGATACAAATCACTGATCATTGAGCGGTTTAGGTACAAATCTTGGTAAAACTATAGTCTTATTGAAGACTTTGTAGGTCCTTGATCGCAATTTCAACTTATCTTTATTCGAGTAACATCTGGGAAGATTGTCAGCTGTGTGCTGAAACAAGCATACAGTATCAGGCGTCTGTGTGATATTCGCTTGATAAATTCTTGCTGTAGGATTGATTTTCGATAGCTTAATGTTTTAGGTGCGGTGGTAATGAGAATCTGATTGAAAGTCACTAATTAGTTAATTGCAATAGTTCTTTACGACCGATTTTGAACAAAAGAATGTGATCTTTTAGAAATTTTATGTTAATTATGTAAATTATATTATCTGATAAGGTTTAAAGGATTAATATTTTTCTCGTAATAAAGCTTAGGTAGTTAATTTATGTGATGCACAATATATAAAACGGATGTTTTAGTCTTATATCGAGCGATTTGAAATTCTGCTTAAGCATTTCATTTTATTTGATGCAGCATTCACACTAATCCTTGATTTCTTTTTCAAACTATAAATATTAGGTAATTGAAACCATACGTATTTTCCTTTTAAGGAAAGCTAAATTCTAATTAAAAATTTTGTAATACATTTATTTAAAAAATTAATATGTAATTTTACCCTTTTAGTAAAATAAACATATTTCTCTTTTTGTTGATATTAAATGAGGGTTGTGTGTAAAAAAGTGTTTATTTTACTTTTAGTAAAATAAACATATTTCTCTTTTTGTTGATATTAAATGAGGGTTGTGTATAAAAAAGTGCTTATTTTACTTTTAGTAAAATAAACATATTTGTCTGTTTGTTGATATTAAATGAGGGTTGTGTGTGAAAAAAGTGTTTATTTTACTTTTAGTAAAATAAACATATTTATCTGTTTGTTGATATTAAATGAGGGTTGTGTGTAAAAAAGTGCTTATTTTACTTTTAGTAAAATAAACATATTTATCTGTTTGTTGATATTAAATGAGGGTTGTGTGTAAAAAAGTGTTTATTTTACTTTTAGTAAAATAAACATATTTCTCTTTTTGTGAATATAAAATGAGGGCTGTGTGTAAAAAAGTGTTTATTAACGCCGCACTATAAAGCAACACGGAGCTAATGATCACTGACCTTGGAATTCCGAGCCATGGTCAAGTGTCCAGGACGACACCTGAGCTGGCACCCCTTCTCCAAACTTACAACACCACACCAGCGGGAGGACTAGCTCTTGACCATAACAATTAGGCTACCGCGGTCATCTAATGAGAAGAAGCCTGTAATTAAATACAAAATGATTAATCCAGAAAAATTAAAGTGACCTAAACAGTAATCACATTTTTCATGAAAAAAGAACATATTTTATGTTTCGTTAAAAAGTGGATTTTATAGCACACAAATACTAATTTTAAACTCTTTTATTTTTGTCAAAAGATCCCATAAATATAAATAATAAATGAATAAATTGGATTATAAAGCAAAATGTTTGATAATTCCTAAAAATGACGCAATTTTCCTTTCAGAACTACTGACAAGAATTTAAAATGAGAGAAAGCATTAGGTCAGCGATACTCAACCTGCGGCCCACCGGGGATTTTTAAGTGGCCCAGTCATGGCCCAAAGCTCTGAGAGATTCATTTATTTATAAGAAATTTGATGGAAATATTCTTTGTTAAAAAAAATCAAATTCAATTTTGCTTTTTGCTGTCGATGTCGTATGGGTGCGAATTGATCCCCCCCCCCTTCTGATTAGTGATAATAGACAACAGTGGAGTAGCGACGCGACTATTTTATGAGTGGAACTAATTTTTAACTATCTTTCATAGCTTGCAAGCGAAAAATATTCGAAGAAAATAAATTGTTTCAAAACGATTGGGAATTTGACTATTTTGTAGTGAAAAACAAGCATGGTTCAGTAATTGTTTGATTTGTCACGAAATTGTATTTAAAAAATACCAATAAACAGGAATCGTTCAATGGCACTTTCCCTCGAAGATCTCTTTTGAGAGATGATAAATAGGCTTTATTGAATATTCTTTACTACAGCAAAAAAGTGTTTTGTCCCAGTGGTAATGTCATTGTCGTAATTTGTTATAGCATTGGTAATCATGTGAAACCGTCTACTGATGCAGAAATTGTGATTCTTAAATGCTTCCAATTTAGAAAAATTCAGTCACAAAAATAAAAAATAATAATTAAAAAAAGCGAAATAGGAGTTTTAATAATTTGATCAATTTCCACATTTTAAATTTTCTACGTTACCTTGGTCTTTAGGTATTTCTCTCCCCCTCCATTAATCCTCATGTTGCGGCCCGCGTGAAATAGCCATCATATGTATGCGACCCGCATGAAATAGCTAACATATGTATGCGATCTGGCAGAAAAAAAGGTTCAGTATCCCTGTGCATTAGGCGGAAGTAACAAATAAAGACAACCCAAAGAAGCTGAAAAAAAATATCGAATAAATTACAAATCTAAGAACTCGGTTCGAATTGAAGTAAAATAAAAAAAAAAAAACTTATCGATCGTTATTTCTCTTTAAAAAGAACCAGACACTAATTGCTATTCAAACAAAACTACAGGTGAGTGCAATCCAATCCCATTCTGCAGTTTACACACACACACCAATCAGTACACTACAAAAACAATCATTACGCAAGCACCCTCTGCCATTACAAAACACCGCAAACAAGTTTACCACTACCACAAGCAGTTTTCCTCCGCACTCAAAAATATTTGTCCCAGGTCGATAAAAAGGTACAGATAACTCCCCCGTCTGCATCTTTTCTGCGCCAAAATTGTTCGCCTTCGACCTTGGCGACGGATTGGCGCGACCTCCCGGCAACCCTACCACACCTTTTCCCGCCATCACACTCCGGCTCATTCATTCCGACAACACTCCATCCGACCATGTCCGGCCCGCAAACATCGCCCGGCAAGCAGCCGCCGCACTTGGTACTCGGCATTGACATCGGTACCACGACGGTCAAGGTGTGCCTAGTGTCCGCCCACAATCGTCAGGTGGTCCAGTCTGGGTCACGGGAGACCAAGTCTTCTCTGGCCAGCGAGTTAGGTCCCTTGGGTAGTGAGCAGGATGTCCACAAGATCTGTACGGCCCTCCAATTTTGCGTGTCCAGGCTGCCCAAAGAGTCGTTGGTCAGGGTGACACATGTGGCCGTGTCTGGACAAATGCATGGATGTGTTTTGTGGAAGAAAGGGAATGGATGGAAAAGAAACAATTTTGGAAGGTGAGTCCTCACAGTGAATCATTTCGACCCACTGGATTCGAATTGTGAAATTCGGAATTCATAAAAGTTTATTAGTAATTATCGACTCAACATTTGATATTAAAAATTCAATCATAATTCTTTTAAAAAAATAAGCAATTAATTAATTTGATAGGGATTATAAAACTCGAAATTATACTTGCGAGTTGAAAACAATTATTTCAATATATAAAAATGCAATTTCACAAATATGCATACAACTGATTGAATAATAATTGAAATTTCTATGAAAAATTCTTCAAACATACAAATAAAAGAATTTAAAAATTAATAATTATTCCAATATAAAAGTAAATGATTATTTTTTTTGTTAGAAAGTTTTATTGAATTTCATAAAGAAATTCCAAGTGAACAGAAAATTCGAATTTCAATATGCGATTTTCGAATGTGTATAAGACATTTTAAACATGCAAATTTTCGAATAATGTTTAATGTAATTTGGATTTACAATTGTTCAAAATCCTATTGTTTTTAAGTAATTATCTTGTTGATCGTTCAACTAATCTATTTTTCATGTACAAAGACTAAATGTCATCGAAGTTTTAAGATCAAACGATTACTTGGAATTAAACAATTTTTAGAATTGTGCAATTATTCTTTTTGTCGAATTTATTAAAAACCAATCATTATTTTAAATTCATTACTCGTACAATACAAAAAACGATGCATACAGATTAAACTGTGAGAAAATATAATGCGAAAAAGCAATTTATAAAAATAAAAACATTTGGAATATTGAATAGGAATTAAGTATCAATAATTTTAAAACTTAATTTATGCCATAGCTGTGTCATGTCTTTCTCATTATCGGACTAGTATCAAACAATGTTTATGTCCTACTGAAAACTTCCCCATTGCATAAGGACAATTCGATTTTAATTTCAACCTTGGCCTCTTTTATAAAGAATTATTTTCCTATTTGGCAATCGTTACATTCTTTTTTTATTTCTACATTTTTAAGGTCTACACTAATTTTTTTCTATATAAAGGGAAAAGCAATGAGCACAAACGATATAATAATAAGTTTTTTAAAATAAACTTTCTATTTAGCATTTAGAGATGGATTTTTTTTAAAAGATCAAAACAGTCTTAATTCAGTAAATGCTTGTATCACATTTAAAATAATTCAGTATTAGTTGATTGATTGATTTTTAATCTCTCACCTTCAAGCAACATGAAATGGCCACGGTACCCCTAGTGGTCAAGGTAACGGACTCGTTGCTGGCGTGTCATGAGTTCGTGCCCAGTACTACTGAAGACCCACCGTGTAGGGAAGCGATCGATGCACGTTAAATCTGTCGAGAGCTCAAACGTCCTCCCGTTGGTGTGGTGTGGTAGTTAGGAGAAGGGGGTGCCAGCTCAGGTGACGTCCGCGTCACTTGACCATGGTTCAAAATTACGCTGACCGTCCCCAAAAGCCCTCGTGTAGCTGAACAGTGGAACGTTAATATTCACTCACTCACTCACTCTCCAAACTTCCACACCACTCCAACGTGAGGATATTGAGCCTCAGCAGACTTGGCGTGTATCAGCCCCTCTATACGGTGGTGCGGCCGCAGTAGCCACACGAACTCGTGGCCGGTGTGTCATGAGTTCGAGCCCTTGTTCCACTGAAGACCCGTCGTGTAAAGGGGCTGATTCACGTGAGATCTGGCGAAGCTCAAAGTCCTAACGTTGGCCTAGTGTGGTAGTTTGGAGAGGGGGGTAGCTCTGGTGTCATCTTCGTCACTTGGTCAAGATTCAAAATTACGGGGTCCGTTGCCAATAGCTCTTGTGTTTTATTAAGGTGCGGCGTCATAAAATAATCAATGTATTCTACATAACTGATCTAAACACAATTGGACTACAATTTAACGAAGTCGCTAAAGCCCGAAAAAAATGTATGTTATGTGGAAAATTCGTTATATACAGATTTATCTTTAAATATACTTTATAAACCACATAAAACAAATTTTAAATATATAAGCACTATATATTAAAAAAAAACGTTGTTATAATTTTTTTCATATGTTTTACCCATCAATAAGAAATCTGCAAGGAAAACAAGAAGGAAAAAAACATTACCCAGGAAATGCACTGTATAATTTTCAATTTAAAAAAAAATTATTTTATATTAAAACTAATGATTTTTTAATGACATTTTCTAATTTTAAGCCTACAAGTAGCTTTAAACTTACGTTTTTATAACCAATTATTTTGAGCATGTGTTACCACATGCGTCCTTAAATTTAAATATTGATAAAATCTGTAAATTTTTTTTTTTTGAAAAATTACGGCGATTTATTGTCCTTGACGAGTTAGGCGCCTGGTAAAACCAGCTCAAGGTCATTAATCACCATAAAATGGGTTAAAAAAAGAGAATAATTTGAAATGTTCAGAAATATTTTAACAAGATATCAATCATTGGCATGGCCAAGTAATTTTAGCGCGTTTTTCATCTGTTGTATTTTACAATAATACAACTAATGAACTTTTTACTAACAGAAAGTAGTGTGTGTACTATACTTAAAAAAAATTTTTTTTTTAAAAAAAATTTAAAAATTATTAAATTTAAATGATTCGGCTCATCTAGAGCACAAATGCGACCCAATGCCGAAAAACCGGAGGTCAATCGGTTAATTATTGGCTGAGAAAAAGGTACGACAAAATATGGAACGAAGACGAAGACGAAATTTGCGTCCTAATAGCGCTTTTTTTACACTACGTGAAAAACGCGCTAAAAATCAGCAGAAAAAAGTTGAATCATACGAGAAAAAGTTCGTTAAATAGAAAATTCATTTCGCTATTAGGAGACTATTTTAGACAAAATAGAGGAATTAGGAGACAAAATAGAGAAATTCCCAAAGTAAAGATTCGTTTAATAGAGGTCCGACTATACATGATCTTGCGTTATTCGAATGTTTTTTTTTTTTAATGCTGGGATTCATATCATTCTGTCATTTTTTTTGTATCCATACCATTTTATAAATACGATACTGAAGAAAAACAAACAAAAAAAAGTTGGTAGATTATAAAAAAAATAATATAAAGTATGCATTAAAAGTAATTAATATAGTACTTGTTTTACATAAATGTTAAACTGAAAATTGTATTCCTTAGGAAGACAAAATCGTTTGGGTTTTTTTTATTGATGTAATACTCAACTACTCAACTCAAGATACAAGGGACATTTAATGCGTTGTCAGCCAATGCAATTATGTTATAAAATTTCGGCACCATTGCGAACTCTTTCAATAAATTTAGTGATTTTCAGAGAAAACCGCATCCTCTCAAAAAACCTGAGTGTTTATAGCCGCATTTTATTAAAATAACAAATGGAAACATAGCTACTAAAAGACAAAACTTTCATTTGAACATATGTTCACGTTCACACTTCCTTGTTTTACGATGACTCGTAAGTTCCACTTGTCGACCCTTGTATGCGCGCTGTTGCAATAAAAACACCGGAGCAAAGTGGTAAATGACGGTTCCTCTTTTGCGAATAAAGCGCCTCTAAATTTTTACACGGCGCGCCGTTAAATTTCAGCACTGAGTGTAAAATATGTCTGTTTGTGGTGTATATTAAGAAATATAATTCCGTTTAAAATAAACTTTACGTCTGAGATTTTATTATTCCAAGTCAGGACAATGTCATTCTGAAGGGTTTATGGGTATCCATTTTTGAACTCTTGGGTGTTTTTGATGCATAATTACGTATTTGTTTTCTCCAAGTTATTTGAATTTTTCCGTGTATAAAGTGAGATTTTATTCTTGTAAACCGTTTATTGCCATCATGATGGGACTCATGTTCTTTATTTATGTCATGGCTGAAGGTCATTCCATTGGCTTGGTGTGGAAGTTGGATGAATGAGGTGCCGGCTCAGGTTTCGTCCTTGTCATTTGGTCACGACCCTTCGATCGCGGGTGTGAGTGAGTGAATATTAATGTCGCATTGTTCAAAATTACGAGGTCCGTCGCCAAAAGCCCTCGTGTAGCTGAACAGTGCGACGTTAATATATATATATATACAAAGAGGAATTCTGGGAAGACAGAAGAAATGCCACAGAAGACGTTTCTCTCTCTCTTCCATCCAATGAAATGCAACAGGATGCTCTAATAGCCGATAAGGTGTAAGGATCAAGAACATCCTATATTTTGAGCGTATACTACAATTCATTTCAATAAATTATGCAAGCTAGTTGGAGAGTTTGGTATACAATTTTTATTTTCAATATTCTCCCGCACAAAAAAGCGACGTGTACTCCAGCCTAGTGTAGCTTAAAAGAAACAACTCCCTGTGCTTAATATGAGGGCTGTTTTTTATAAGTGAAAAAGGTCCGTTTGTTTTTAACAAAATAACGACAATATTTTGTTTCAAAATACCTTTATTTTAGGATTGTACATACTTTTGCCTATTTTTCTACATAGTTGCCGAGTTTATTAATGCACTTGTCATACCTTAGAACTAAGTTCTGAAAACCTTCTTCAAAGAAGTCTGCCGCCTGGTCGGGCAGCCAAGAGCTCACGGCCGCTTTCACTTTTGTTGTCACTGAAGCGCTTCCAGCCAAAACTGTGTTTGAGGAACAGGAAAAGGTGGAAATCACTGGGAGCAAGGTCGGGGCTGTATGGTGCATGGTCCAAAACCTCCCAGACAAAAGATTCGATTAAGTCCCGAGTCGTTCGAGAAATGTGAGGCTCTCATCTTTAAACTTCCTGACCCATTTTCGAACTTTGTTCTCACTCATTGCTTCAGTGCCATAAACTTCTGTTATTTGACGATAAATATCTGCAGCCGACATGTTTCTTGCAGTCACCTTTCTCCCACTTTGCGTGCGATTCAATCACCTTAAATATTTTAAAGACGCACAGCGAAGCATACACGACTGCTACAGAGCTGGAAATAGTGCGAGTGTGTTCGCAAAGGATGCTGGTCAGTGACGCAAAGATTCGTTGCGTCGTACGCGCGAACTAGGGAACTGTACGCGTCAACGAACCTTACTTAAAAAATAGCTCTCGTACATTTTAGTATCGAGATTTGAACCATACTTGAGATGTGGATGCTTGGAGAGTAAAATACTTATGCACACTTGGAAAAGTGTAAGAATAACATCTAATACTATGCATTTTAAAAATATAACTAAAATCAGTTTTACAAATGGGGAGTTACTGCATATTTATCAAATTACATTAACAGTGACGTACAGACTACTTTCATATAGGACAGGTTATATTTTTGAAAAACGTAGGCGAAAACACACATTGAGACATAATCTTAATGTACGTCATTATAAGCCATTTATTAAAATGCCCTAATAAAGGAAGTGGAGGATGTATTATTAGTTATACTTCATTTTTATGTATCGGTATACTTCATAAAGTTTGGAAATCTATATATATACGTATATAAATGGATGTGTGTATATATGAAATCGCTTCACACTCCAACACCATTCAACCGATCCCTATGAAAATTGGCATGAATATATATTTTTTCTTTGTGGAGAAAGTTTTTGTGCTATTCTCTTTGTTTGCAACTCCCCTCCAAGTGGCGCTACAGCATATCAACCTCTGCAAATGTGTAATCAATCGCCAAGTTGCCAATGTGGTGGCCGAAAATGATGCCAACTTGGCTCTATCACCAACATTTCACTATGTTTCCATTGAGAATCGCCATTATAATGTAAGGAACGGCGTTGCTTGCGAATATTACAATTCTAACATAAAATAAATACAACAAAAGTTATATTAACGTATTACACATCCAGATATAAATTATTTAATCTATATTAGGCATTAGTTACACAAAATTTGCAACAATGTGTTACTTTTTCTGAGCAGAGATCAGCTTAGGAAGGTGTTTTCAAAAATCGACCCACAAAAGAATTACGAGGCGTTCGTTATAAATAAAAAAAAATATTCTTTTTATCAGTTATTAGACCTTCAGACTTAAGATTTAACCGATAGGATTTTTTTGTTCAGCTGAGGATATGCAATTTTTTTTTGTTTAATTTGCAATTTACGTAAAATTAACTCATTAAAAACTTCTTTATCTTTCAATTGTGTTGTTTTATTTTTCAATTCACCCGTGCGACGAATGGTTATACCAACTAATACTATATATATGTAATAGAGAAACATGTATTTTTCTAAAAAAGAAACTTTATTGGGGCGAAATTTCCTTGTACACACAGCTTATCAGATTTTGATATTGTCGTTTATATATCAGGAATAATTTATATATCTTCAACCTTCTTAAAGATATCTCTCCGTTTTAGTCCGCTTGGCAATCTTCCACAAATTACCAGGACCAGAATTTCGTAAAGGCACCGGAAGTACTTAAATTGTCTAAAGATCACATTATTCATAAATAATAAAATTCAATTACGTTGAAAAGCCTAAAATAGATCTTAAATATATAAAAATGTAAGAGCTCTGTCATTGCTTAGTACTACCTAAATACGTTTTATGGTACAGTATTTAAAAGCATCGCTGTATACCTTGCCATACCTGGATTTCTCTTTGATCCTGTTGATCGGGAAACGATTTAATCGAAAAATTGTTGAAATACTCCAATGGCGAGCTGAATTACTTACCTTAATCTTGAGAAAAATCTATAAGTGCCATTGAAATAAGGAGTTCTTGAAGAACTGTTCCCGTCAAAGCAGTATTTATCTTCAATAGGAAAGTAGAAAAGTTCGTCATTATCCAATCATGGTCGTAGTCTAACATTCTGCATTTTATGTATGGGGTATGCGGCTGGTTGCTTATAAATAGAACACGAAATTAAAAAATCTTTAAGTTCACTCAAAATTCCTGTAATATTGAATAATATTTATTGATCGCCCTTGAGTTTTGAGTTATATGTTTGTAAAATCGAATTTCCACGTTTCTTGTTTTCATCATAAGGTATTATACATCCATTCATTGCTGTTACTTATATAAAGATTTTGTCCGTTATCATAAATATTTCATTAAAAGTTTGGATTAATTTGTATTCTTGTTTTAAATGTAAGTCCATGTGAGTTTACATATTTAATCAAAAAATCTTTTTAAAATTAATTTGTGTTTGTTTCATATTAGAATTGTAAGAACATTCTTCTAAAATTTACATCTCCCCCACACAGTGTTTTACTTTAATTATTACGAAAGTTGAGGATATAAAAACTTTGTCGATGATATTAATATCATTAAAAAATCAAAAACTCTGTTTTCAACGCTTGAGAGAGTGGCGAAGGAGATGGAGCTTTTTATATTAATGTGGTCAAAACAAAGTTTTTGATTTAAACTAATAAATCTCCGGATTTGTCTCCTTTGAAGATAAGTAACTATACTTTAAAAACTGTAAAACAGTTTACTTACTTAGGAACTCTGATCTCATGTAGCACAACGATCTGAAAATTGAAATAAACAACATAATTTGTTTGGCTAATAGAAGTTTTCTTGGCCTCAAAAACCAATTCATGTCTAAGTTTATTTCTATGAACACCAAGTTGAGCACGTATAAAACTTTAATCAGGCCTATTGCTCTGTACGGAAGTGAATGTTGGACCCTCAATAAAGTAGAGGAAGAAAAGTTGCTCATTTTTGAAAGAAAAACCTTAAGGAAAATCTTTGGATCTATTCAAGAGAACAATGCGTGGGGAATTCTTTACAATCCTGAAATTTACAGGAAATATGGTGGGACTGACATTGTGAGAACTATAACAGCATCATGTATTAGGTGTCTGGGCCATCGGTACGGAAATGCCGATTCCTTTCCTACCGAAATTTCCCCCCCGAAAATTGAAGGGATCAGACGTAGAGGACGACCACCTACACGATAGTTAGACGACGTTGAAAAGGACCCCAAGCTAATGAGAATCAACTGATGAAAGGCCATCGTGACTGATAAGGTCATCATACTGACTGATAGGAGGATCAGCGAGTCAGCCTTGGCCTGCAGAAGGCTGTTTAGCTTATGAAGAAGGATATACAAATCCGGGTGTCTGTGAGTTTTCCCTATGGAGTTAATTGTCTTTTGCAATACGGGTGACGCATTCCTTAGAATGCCATAGCGATTGATCTTTATTTTAGATCCTCCTCTTTGTCATTCCATTCCTTTTTTTTTTGTTCTTGCATTTGTAGAGTTTTCTTTATGAAACAGATGCACACATCCTACATCTAGGTAAATTAACAAGAAATTGGCACCTTTTGGACAAATAAGATTTTGTTCCAATAAAGCCAATGGTTGCCGCGGTAGCCTAGTGGTCAAGGTCAATGACTCGTAGCAGGCATGTCATGAGTTCAAGCCTAGTACGGCTGATGACCCACCGTGCAGTTTGGGCTGATGCATCTTAAAGATGTTGAGGCCCAAGCGTCCTCCCACTAGTGTGGGGTGGAATTTCGGAGAGAGGGTGCCAACTCAGATGTCGTTCTCGTCACTTGACCGTGGTTCAAAATTACGAGGTCTGTTGCCAATATCACTCGTGCAGCTTTGTAGTGCGATGTAAATTTTATTCTAATAAAGCCAGTCGACCTTAAATCCATGTACTATTTATTTCTGATCGGAAACAAAATGGCCAAACTTTGGAATGAAATATTTTTCTACATATAATTATATTTTTATTGTAATCGGTGAAACAAATTAGTTATGAGTTTTATATCCAGAAGAATCATTCACGCATCTAAAATAATGTAATGAAAACTTGTATTTTTTTATATAGATATCTTTCTATTTTCTTTTGAATCGAAATTTTTGTCACGTCTTTAAACTTTTTCATTCCAACTTCAACATAATGCTCAGAAATAAACTGTATTATCCTTTTAGGAAATTGAATAAAGTTCTTACGATGTAATATCGGAAAATAAAATTCTTTGGGAATTCTTCTTGATCAGTTTTCGGAGATTTATTTATAGTTTAACACCCCGGAGAAAATTTAACGCACTCTGACTGTTGTGTATATTTCTAAATCATTTTTCTTCACAATGGATTTTAAAATAACTTTCTTTCCATGCAACTTTGAACCAGAGTGTGAAAAGGAAATAAAATTTGAACAACATTTTTCATGAGTTGAATTTGAAGGATTATTTGAAATATAAAATTTGAAGTCGCAATAAAATTTTACAGCACTGAAATAGTTTTATAATTTTATTACTCCAGTATAATAAAATTGTATTATACGTCCAAAAGATTTATGGAAAACACTATTAGAAATATATGAGATTCATAAGATATAAATTTTTTTCCCTTTGGTATATAAATCTCAAAATCTGAGAATAATGCAGTACTGAAAATGCGAAATATTTTTCCAAATAAAGTGAAAGCTAAATTAAGTAATATTTAACGATATTATCTAAGTACTTAAATAATGAAATTAGCTAACTAAATGCTAATCTAAGTTAACTAAAAATATATTATAATTTTTGTCAAGTGTAGTTTGTATATGAAATGAATTGAAGTGAGTGAAGCTGAAGTTTTGTATTCCTTTTTCAAATAAAATTGTATTTTACGCATTGCATTTTTTCCGATTTCTTCACATGTGCAATGTATTTTTCAATTTCCATTATTAGCTCTCTCTCTCTCACCTCTTTCTCTCTCTATATTTATTTATATAAAAATTTATCTTGTTCAAATTTTCAAGCGTTATTAAAAAACTTTCTATTCATCAAATCAAGTTTAAATAAATATTTTAAAACTTGCACTGGAGGACACTTGATGTTAGTACAGTTTTTTCAAATATTAACTCATTAATTAAATGAATTACCTGTTTTTGACGCCAACCTAGATTTGTCTCTATTGTTGTAATAATATAACTGTTAAAACAAAATGACAAAGGTTAGCGTCGCATGCGCACCCAGTTTGGCTAGTTTGGCAAACTACCCTAACTGGGTGCGCATTGTTACAACAATGCAGACAAACCATGCTCTTTTTTAGTGCGTTTTTCACGTAGTGGAACAAAAACGTTATTAGGACGCAAATTTCGTCTTCGTTCCATATTTTGTCGTACCTTTTTCTCAGCCAATAAGCAACCAATTGACCTCGGGTTTTCGGCATTGGGTCGCATTTGTGCCCTAGATGAGCCGAATCATATTTAAATTTTCCCATAGTTTTTCCAAATTTTCTTACAAATTTTCCTGAATTTCGTTACTTTATAACAAAATTTTCTCAAATTTTACCTAGTAAATTTGTTGTTTGCAAAAAGTTTTTTTTTAAAAAAATCTACCTGCATTTTCTAGGAAATCTTCACAAAAATGAGGAAATCCTCACAAAAAAAGTTCAGAAAACAAGTATAAAAGGCTCTGATTTTACTTTTTAATTTAATTCTTTTTTTAAACAGTATTCTGTTAGTAAAACGTTCAATAGTTGCATTATTGTAAAATACAACATGTGAAAAACGCGCTAAAATTTCTTGGCCATGCCAATGATTAATATCTTGTTTCAATTCCTACTATTAGTTCACTCTCTCTCTTTCTCTCTCCCTCTCTCTCTCTCTATATATATATATATATTGTTCAAATCAAGTAGGTTGCGCCATAAAAAAAGAAAAAAAAATCAAATCAAATCAAGTAGGAATTGACTTAAAAATTTCTTTTTATATTACTTGTTTAAAAAGAATTATTCACATCGGCATACATTTTGTTTTAAAACAGAATTTGGACGCGTTTCATATTTTTATTGTATTGTAAAAACTTATAAAGTTTCTTAATTTTATTTTCTTATGTATATATGTTTGATAATATTTTAAACATGTCTTCTCCATAAACAAAACTATTCAAGCGAAGAGTCACTTTTTACAGCATAAAAAATGGCTACAGTTTTACGATTCCATCCAAATTTGATTTCTAAAATAAATTATTTATGAAAAAAAAAGAAAAGAAATTACTTGATATTTTTTTTCTTTTTATAATGAGTGGCTATTTTAGAAACTATTTTGACCAATTTTTCCACCTCAAAATTAACATCATTCTAAATTCTTTCTTGCTTATTATATTCTCTTAATATTTTTCCTCGTGTAGCTTATCCATCAAACTTATAATCTTTTTTAAAAAAAAAAAAGTTCCTATTTTTGTTAAATTTTTTTGTTTACGTCGTTGCTATGACAACCAACAATCCATACAAAAACATGCCAATTATTGATTTTTTTAAAAAAAATTCAATAGCCTCAATCGTCTGTACATTTTATTTCTATATTATGATCAAATTAAATAATTTAACTTAACAATTTTTAATTTTCAATGCAATTATAAATATACATTAAAGCATAAAAATATAATTGCTGAAATTTTCAACTGTTTTATGTAAAACAGTTAAAAACAGTTTGTATAGTGTCATCAGAACACGACATTTTAACAAACATTTCAAATGACAGTTAAAATGTGTTATCATGCTTATCTGTTGTGACGTCTGTGATGTCCCCTCTTTGAGCTCGGGGACACCTGTGACTTCCCTCCCACGGCCGGATCAGTTTTAGGAGAATTGATCACCACATGTGCAAAAACACCTGCAGTCGTTAATATATTGTGCAGACGTGTCTTGGTTAGCCAGGGCAACCTTTGACACGAGGAGAAGCCCATTCCGTCCACGACCGGATGTATGGAGAGAAAAGACGCAGACAGTGGTCAACCGCAGGGACCGAGAGGGGGCCATGAGAGAAAGGAGACTTGGAGCGAAAACTTCGCCTTGAACGGACACCAAGATCCCTCCCTCACAAAGCAATAGAAATTGGGGCTCTAGAATCCTCTAATAGTACCAAATTGTAAATTAATGTAAACAATAGCAGTGACTTAATTAAACTAAATTTTTATTTTTCAAATCGCGCTACCTTTATTGTTTTAAACGTCACGCTGTTATATCATGTTCACATTCACCATTAATACCTGAAAATTCGCCCCATATAATTGTATAATCTAAAATATATCATTTTCTCTCCCTATTTTTATATAAAATTGACACTTTCTAAAATTCAAAAGAGGACATATAACCCGGGCTATATATCGCTGGCGTAAGATCGATGCTTAAGATTATTTTGCTTACACATGTTGCGGTCCCTGTAGCTTGGGGGCCCTGTATCTTTGAAACGGCTGATATGGCGGTAGGTATGCCCCTGCTATATATATAAATATATTCTCAAAAATCTCAACATTAAGCATCACACAAATTGCTCTCTTTCTCTCAAAATTAATTCTTTTTAAAATAAATAATTATTTTAAGAAGATTGTTGCATATAACAAGAAACAGAGAGGGAGAAGTTGGCTAACCATAAAATTGGTTAAAACCCTCTTTTAAACCCTCAATTTTTTTTGTTTAAAAAACCCGTCGGTCGCGGATGTGAGAGGATTCGAGTAAGAAACAGACATGATCTTACAGTCACTGCTTTTATTCAACTTTTATCACTAGGTGAATTCACTTTGATAACTAAATCCGAGGAGCAATAAGAATTATTAATCCTGAGTGACTAAATATATGGAAGCACTTATCTGGGTTATTGTCTTGTACGATCCTGCTTCCAACTTGCTAACTCGTTCAGCCGTAAAGTGGACGTTTTCCTCTGTTCCGTGAATGCTTCTTCTAGATTTAATTTTTCGATGTGTGACCCGCTCACACTAAGCTTTCCGCTTACGAGCAACTCTTAACCACTACCCCACCTACTCCACGACTAACCCTTAAATAGAAGTTTATATTTGCATACAACCAAGTGCTCTCTGCGGAAAACGGTTTTCAAACTAAAATCACGATTAAAAGGAGTATTTTCTTCATGAGGATTTGTAGAAGCTCGAATAAAACCGTTACAACCACTGTTTTATAATACTACAGCATCAATCTTTTTAAGTTTCCAGTATTTTTAAGAAACTTTTGTCTTTACTGTTCAAGCCTCTCTAGTAGATATTATTAAAAACACACATACACAATCTCTTTATCTTTTTGTGAGGTTTATGTTTCTTGTTTCTCCACTAGGTATGAAACAGAACAAGTGAGTGTCCTGTACACGTGGCAGGATGGACGTTGCAGCGAAGAATTTCTCGCCTCTTTACCTAAACCGGACTCGCATTTGAGGCTGAGTGCCGGACACGGTTGTGCGACTCTTTTGTGGCTTGCCAGAAACAAGCCGGACCTTGTTGCCGAATACGATGCAGCTGGAACTGTGCAAGACCTAGTAGTGGCCATGATAGCCGGCCTTGAGCAGCCTGTCATGTCCGCGCAGAATGCTGCTGGATGGGGATATTTTGACACAGAGACTAGGACGTGGAATATTGACAGGTAAGTGTTCTTAAAAAAGTATATACTTTTTATCATGTGTTAAGTTGAAAATGTCTCAGAAGTTATTTATTTTTCAATAAGAACTAACAAGTCTATATAATGTTTGCAACAATTAAAAAACTACAGGTTATGTTGGATGCTAGTTCCTAGAAGTGTTTCCCGATTCTTTTACAGCAAGGATTGAACTTTTTATTTCAAACTAAAACCATCCTTTTCTTATGCTCCTCTCTTATTAACAGTAGAAAGACTTTACGCCCTCTAGCGGGTAGAATAATCTTCAGTGATGGCCAAGCTTCGGAACTGTAAGGACGTACGAGCATACGCTCCGATCCCTTTCAAATCTAATCTAAATGTTAGTTATGTATGTAAATGTTTGTTTTGTCTATATATATATATATATATAATAAACGTGTTTTAATTAACTAGTGGACTTGGTTAAGTACCCATTCCCCGCGTGTCCCTTTATTACATCGGGTAAACCACTTATAATTTGGCACCCAACGTGTTATTACATTGGGTCGCTATGTATGTAAATGTTTGTTTTTTCTATATAATAAACGTGTTTTAATTAACTATTGGACTTAGTTAAGAACCCATTCCCCGCTTCTCCCTTTATTACATTGGGTCACTCCCTTATTATTTAGCCCCAACGTTATAAAACTGTGTTACATTTCTGAATGTTTTAAGTCATTAGCTGATAAACTTAAAAAGGATTTCATTTTTACAGCGAAGTGATAAAAATTTAAGCGTTATGTTTTGTACACTATGTTACATTTCAATGCAACACCAAGAAGGAGTATCGAGAAAATTTTGCAAATCTCAGCATTAGGTGCACCTGACCGAGTAATATAAATAATGTGAAATACGCAGCTTTCCGACACACTTTGAGTAAAATATAAGGGAAACAACCTACGGAGTGGGCAGTTTCCATGCCATAATTTCTTAGGGTTATCATTGTCAGGGGCGTAGCTACAGCCGTATCATTGATACGAAGCCTCCAAGCTTCAGGGACCTCAACAATGTATAAACAAAATATTCTAAACTATCAAGAGGCATCGAAAAAGGGCCCCCAAGAAATTTTGATACCGGGCCCACTCGGGACTAGCTACGCCAGTGATTATTGTGCACATTTTTTCTTGCCTCAGAGGGCACTTGTAATAGCAAAGAATGCTAAGACGTCATAAACGGTGGCAATTACAGCGAACAGACGATTTTACGAGGGGGTATAGTGATTGGATTGAGAACCACAGATTGGTATATACGTCAAATCTCAGCTGATATTCACCTAGACGCCTCTATAGCGGCAAAGATGGTTGGAACAAAGAATTGAAGCAAGACTGCCAATGACTCCACAACACAAACAGTGGCGTAGCTAGGTTTCCAGAGGCCCTGGTGGTAAAAAATGAGGGCCCTATCTTGGTTGGATATTATTAAGAAAAAAATGTAAGATTATTTTAAATATACGAAGCTAAAATTTTGGTTTACTATCTTCTTTTTCTTGGCATTGTTTGTGTTTAAACGCATCCCTGGGATTTTTTTTATTATCCCTAATGTCAGTTTTATAATTTATGCAATAATTTCATATGTGCTCTACTAACTGACGTTAAAAGGAAGGAGAAACGTAATGCTACGCTACAAAAAGTCGTTGGAGAATCCCTGGGTATTTATTTGGGAGGATCGAACTCACCCACCAGAGGGATTAGAGCTACAAAATGATGCATGAGATAGACAGGAAATTTACAAAAAAATATGCATTAACACAGTCGAAAGAATAGAACAGGGTTAGTTCTCATTCCAGTCATGTTTCTGTTTGTTCCATGATTATTTCCATTTACGAATGAGGCGCTAACATGATGACAGATCCAAATCGACCCTATCTGTCAATTTATCCCACCTCCCGATAACATGGAATCATAATTTGGGGTACCATCATCTACAATAGCAGGTCAACTCCACTTCGGATTCAGAGCATTATGATGGCCAAAAGATACACGGAGGATGCGTTATGGCCGGAGACAGTCCTGGATGCAGCAGAATAATGCCCGACATCACACTGCACGTATCAGCCAAAGTCCTCTGCAAGACGTACATATTTTTCCTTAGCCACCATTCTTCCCTGATGTCATAGCAATCGAACACGCCTGAGACAAGATTGGATGCCGCTTGTATGCTTAATAAGATAGTTTTGTTGTTTATTGCACCATTTTGTAACTATCAATTTTCTTATAGAAGCTGCTGTATTGTTTTCATTTTTATATTCTCTTTTCATCTGACGAGACTCATTAACTAAACTGATTATTCGTCCTGAATACGAAAGGAAAGGATCCGTTTTTCTTTTTATAGAAAAAAGTACCTTAGAAATATATATAGCTTTGATAGACAGAGGGAGAAAAAAAAGATACAAGAAAAGGAACTTACGTGATTGATCGATCGATGTATTCGCTGAGTAAAATATTGACAGAACGTCCGGTTCCTTGACTTATTCCTTATGTTTGGAATATTTAATATTTGTCTCGAAACTCAATCTTGTTACAGATATGTATCTTTGAAATGTAATATTGTAAAGTTCTGGCCAATGCCTAGTTTTCTGATATCTGTATTATTCTGACTTTTCAATGTTCAATGAATACGGAGATGGGTTGCCATTTATAAAATAACTCATAAGCTAATCCAAAGGTATTTTTTTACAAAAAGGGCTTTAATGAATTGAAACTAGAAATAAAAGAACATTTGTACCTGGACAAAATTCATTCTCTTATAGATTGCGTAGAACTAGAAAAATCGGCAATAAACGGCCTAACCTTTGTTTTGAAAATGCATTTTAGATATATTTATGGGGTATGTGACCCTACTTTTTTATTAAAAATATCGCATTTTTATTTGCTAACAAATGCATTGTAATGTCCTAGCCTTTGTCAATTGATGAAACTTGATTGTTGTTGTAATGGTTTATTCACACACGCAAAGTACTTCACACAGACACAACTATTTACATCTGCTAGAAAAGTTTTAGGTAAATTATGATTCTATTTGATGACTGAATGATTGACTTTTAGAGAAAACATTAAGGAATGTGCCAGGATGGCATCCAACACCCTGCCTCCGGTAGATACACAATCCTTCAAGCAAAGCTCTCT
This sequence comes from Trichonephila clavata, assembly GCA_019973975.1. Classification (NCBI taxonomy): domain Eukaryota; kingdom Metazoa; phylum Arthropoda; class Arachnida; order Araneae; family Nephilidae; genus Trichonephila; species Trichonephila clavata. Next base: position 23,084 of record BMAO01021541.1, on the reverse strand, counting down.
GGTAGAGCTCACAGATTTCTCTTCGAGAGACAATCACTGAATTATTTCTTCATAAAGCTCACCGTATTTTCTTGTTGCGAGACAATCATCGACTCCAAATCTCCACACTAAGCTCACTGGCGGAGCTAAACAACCGCTCTCGTCGAGAGGAAATCACTGAATGACTCTGGCGTGGCACCTACGCAGGCGCAGTACTTCGGATCAGTCTGCTTTGCCAAGCATGGGTCTAGAGTTAGTTAAAGCATGATAGTAATCAACGTAATTTAATTTTCATTTTAAATATCAGCACATTTTGTGTAGAATATAGTCATTTCTATAACTTGTGATTTGATTTTTTTTAATGTCACACTTTGAGGCAGCATGAGGATTATTGGCGTTGGACCTCGTTTAAACTCCTGTAAAATGACAAGGACAAAACTTGTGAGCCGAAACCCAACTCTTCAAATTTATACTCTACACGGAACTGACCTCTACAGATTTGATGTACATCAGCCCCTCTACACACAGTTCCCTCTTCAACGGCACAAACAACTTTAACCCACGATTCGATAGTGTCGGCCTCGAGTTCGCGACCCAGACCACTCTGTTATCGCGGCCACTAATCATTTTTACATGTAACAAACTTTGCTATATTATCATTGCATTATCCAATTAAAAATAGGATTACACCGTTTTTAAACATCCGCATAGACTTTCAATGCAATTCTAATTTAAAATTGATTATCTAGTATGCTTTCTTTGAAATAACGTGGTGTAACCATGGTAGTGAAATAGTCATGGGGGGTTGCGATCCCGTGGTCAACATTGTTTCTTCCGAATTGTTCATTTGAGTTCTGGTAATTCTAAAACCTTTCCGTATTGAAAGGCTGATGCAAGTTGAATATATTAAGACTCAAAGCTCTCATATTAGTATAGTGTGATAGTTTGAAGAATGAGGTTCCTGCTCAACTGCCTAACTCGTCCATTTGACCCATGGTTCAGAATCATGAGTTCCGGCGTCAATCTCGTGTAGCTTTGAAAGCATCATTAATAATCAATTAAATGAAATACCGCGAAGTATATTTTGATTGATAAATTGGTTAATTGATTTACAAGCATTCAGGCGTTTCTATTACTGTGTAGATGTGGCAGCGGTAGCCTAGTCATCAAAGTAACGGACTCGTGACTGGAGCATGTCATGAGTTAGAGCCTTGCACCGCTGAATACTCACCATGCAGAGGAGGCCGATGCACGGTAAATATGTCATGGATCAAACTTCCTCCCATTGGTGTGATCAGTGGAGTAACGGTGAATATTAAGTCCTCCCCCCCCTGCAAAGTCAGATTTTGGGTCCCAAGCTGGATCTTCAAAATAATTTCAAAACCATAACATAACAAATGCTTTGGGCCCCCTAGAATCCTGGTGTACTTTACGCCACTGACATTAAGCTCCCTAGACTAGTGAAACCACACGGCGATTATGAAAGAACCTCGTCCCCAAGTGATACTCAATCATTCACTTACAAGTCATATTGAGTTTTTTCTTTGGTGTAATCTCTAGCATCACTTTGCGTATTTTGTTTCGGAAGCCATTAGACCAGATGATTACCTGTTGGACATTGACCACTACTAAATAACTCGACGTCTTTTAAATTGACGTACTCCTTGCAGTAAATTTTATTGAAATACTGAGTGTATTGTAACGTTCCCGCCACACAGCTGCGAGTTTGGTCAAAACACGAGCATTGACACCTGGACTCTTAAAAATATTGCGTGGCTTGTCTTGGACACCCCCCGACAACCTTTGACCACCACAAGGAGCCCAATATTCCGCGACGTACCGGATACAACCTGAGGATGAAAAACGCCGCCTGTGATGTTCCGAACCCTAAGAGGACCGAGAGAGAGAAAGAGGATAGGCAGTGAAAACTTCACTGGGAACAGACGCTCCTCACAAAACAACAGAACTGGACTCTTAATAATCTAAATACTAAGTTAATAACTTCAATGTAAATCTATAAATAACAGCTGTGACGTAATTAAACTTAAATTTTATATAACCAATATCACGCTGCCTTTATTTGTCTCAAACGTCACAGTATATCTCCAACAAGATTTATCTTTTGATGCTCGCCAGTATATCATATTGAAGATATACGCTTACCCTTTAGTGGCGTAACGGAGAATATGCAAAGTCATGTTTTGGGCCCCAAGTCGGATCTGACAGAGGATTGCAAAACTATAATCTTTGGAGCCCTTAGAATCCTGGGCCCCTCCGCAATGTAAGGGTGTACGTTACGCCACTGGGTGTGGTGTAAAAGTTAGGAGAAGGAGGATGCCCACCTCAGTTGACCGTAGTTCAAAATTACGTGGTCCGTCGCCAATAGCCATCGTGCAGCTTCATAGTGCGACGTAAATATAACTCTTACTCCCACTTTATAAGTAGATTTGAAACGAATTAAATATGAGTGTTTAAATTCCGTGTTATTTAAGACCTCTAAGGACTCTTAAATTGCAAATTTTTCAATTTTTTGAAAAAAATATATGTTAAAGCTTCAACATTTCCGAGCATTTGGATACCAAGATTTTGTTGATACTGTAAAAACTTCCGAAGTTATTGAGAAATAACTAGTGAAAAACTTAAACAAAAACCCTATCTCTTTCTTATCTCTCTCTCTTTAACTTCGTTTTTCTCAAAACAACAAATTTTAGCTTGCGCGCAGGATTTCTCAGAAACTATTAATGATATCAATTTGAAATTTCATACACGTGTTCAAAATAAGGCTCTTCATAACTTACTTATACAACAATTTTCAAAAAAGAAATTTAATAAATTTTTTTATTTGAATTTTAATTTGTTTTTTCTTAAAATTTTAAAATTTTGGTTATAATTGCATTAAAAATTTTTTTTCTCTAAATTTCTTAAAAGTTAGTATAACTTCGAAAGTGAACATTTTTATACCAAGTAAAATTAATTTTGTAAATTTTGATCAATTTTGTACTTCAGAATCCTGCGCGGTGTAAAATACTTATTTTCATATTTTTGAAAAATTGTCTAATTTATATTTCTGTATGACTTTTTAAATATTTTCTCAAATTCTCTAAAAATTTGAGAAATAATGTAAGTATATACGATTATCATGTGGTAAAAATTTCAAATGATTGTTTTGTTTTATTGCTAAGTTACATTGGTTTGAAGAAGGATGTTTTTTTCGACTGCACGGATATATAAGGGTTCTGAGACGTCTTAAGTACAAAAAATGAATTAAAAACGAATGCTCGTTTTTGGAGAGTAGTTTAAATGTTATTTTGTGACATACTTTTTCCACAATTCGTGTTACAACTATTATTAGAGGAATATTTCAGAGTAATACCGGCTGTGAATGATACACACATAAAAACAGTGAAATTTACTTCCCATGATTGCTAAAATTTCTATTTTTTTAGTGTCATGAATTGACTTGAGAAAATTACTTGCTTTAGGGGGTTGATGTTTCACAGCTGCTAAAAGCTTTTCCCGAAGTAAGACCGTTGTTAGGTGCCTTCTGTTTCATGTTGCACAACGCAACAAACAAACGGAAATGCTAGAACACGTTCCCAGTATCCTTCTGCAGTGTTTTATTTGGCATCTTGCCCTGATCTGTTCTATTCGATCCTCTTTTTATTTCTCTATCCCTGTCAGTCCATGCTGACATACCTAAATCGCATGCCTTAGAGTAGTAAAAAAGCCCCGTCTTTCATTTATATATATATATATATTCTGTTTATCTGCTTTTTCTTTTCGGAAAACACAGTCTTTAGCCATTAAAGATATTTTCCTGGAATCTTTTTTGTTTCTTTCCTAAAGTCAAACTTTTTGGGGGCGGCAAAAGAAAGAAGTTAAAAATGTAATGGTTTGGTGTACTTTACGAGGGAATTGCATGTTAGATTCTTCGTAAAAGATGTGGTTATATTTTTACAGGGATGGGTTTTTGAACTTAAAATGTCAATATTCTTCAGCGTTAACTATACTTTTGCACCCTTTATTATTGTACTTTAGTTCATATTTTGGCTCCCATTCAAACGGGGTGTTAGAAATTTTTTTTCTTCCGTTGGCAAGAGGGTCTTTTAGAAAGCCTAGATAAGAGTGGGTTTAACCGCATGGAAAGGTTATAATTCTCTCGTCTGGAGATAAAAAAAAATTGTAAATGGAAGTCAGTCACAGAACATTTCATTTAAAAAAATAAATGTATGGCTTTCACATCTGTTACCTCCAAATAAAAGGGTATAAATAAAATGTGCTTACGCTTGAAATGGAAAATGTTGCGAAACCTGTAAAAGCATTTTTTTTTTTGTAAATATCCAGAAGTAGGTAGAGTTGGGAGATGTTTAAGTGCATTTATATGCGAATTTTATTTGAAAAATTGTAAATAAGGTTGTAAATTAAAGTTTGAGTTATTTTAAGCTTTTAGTATAAATCTTCAAATTAAAAAAATAATAATTTTTTTGATATTATTTTTGATTTTCAAAATTACTTTGAAAGTTTCTCAAAACAAGTTTCTCTCTACGCTTATTTAATCAGAACCTTCATACATCATAGTACAGAAAAATTATATCTGTAATCGCTCTTGTCATAATAACTGTAACTGTACAAAGTCAGATAAGTGCCCTCTAGCGATCACCCACTTCAAAAGAGACCAAGTGAGGGAAAGATAGGGTCGATATAATAAAAGTCAATTTTCTGTGCTCATTATTGTTATTGATATGTTTTGTATTTGTGCAACCTAACTTCAATTAATAAATAATTGTTACACCAAAGATTTCATTGAACCCAACCGCGATTTTACCTCTTTTAGTTTAATTTTTACCGTCCAACACTCAACAAAGCTTTATAAACCATAACTAAATCTTTGAATTATACGATTTCAATGAAACAATTTGGGGTAACGTTCGGTTACCTCTTACATCCGAACCCTCTTGTCTACCTGTAAACCCGGCTAGATGTGTAGGAGGAACTGAATAATCCACAGACATTATTTCCAATCTAATTTGATTTATTAATTCTTATTAATAATTATCAAACAGACGCAATACAATTCTAATTAAGGTTTATGATTATAGTAGAGTGCGGAGGTGAAATTCTATAACACGGGGATATTACTACAGACCCTCAACTGAATTTAAGATAGCTTAAATACGCTCAATTACCACTACGTCGCACACTAATAACTAGCTTCTACTTAATCAAGTGCACAGTACCTGAACCTTTAATGCATCGGATCCTACACTGGAACTTTTCAGGCACTCTCTTCGGCTTGATCGAATGACGATGGCTCCACGCTCTGTAATCTTTAATTAATTCCACTGCTTTTCAATTTTCAACTAACTACTAATACTCAAACTTCTGTTAAACTCCTATTTGCGCACATCTAAAGTATGAACTTAAGCGTGTCAACAAATAACTTCCTTCCTTCCTTACCGCCAACTCGCGAAAACCGAATTTATATAATATACCTCATTTACATAAATCACGTTTGCTTACTCAATGAAAGTTGGTTGAATTAAATATTTTGTTTAAAGAGATAAGAAGATATAGGTGGAACCGCGTATAGATCCGTCACATATTGTGTGTGTTTATTTGTAAGCAACCCCAATTCATGCTTAACAAATGCAAATACTGTGAAAATCGTTTAGCACGAAACTCAGGGGACTGAAATATTTTTTCGTGTTAAAAGGTACTGCATATATATATATATATATATATATATATATATATAACAAAATTCAGTTTATTTGTGTACATTTTATTTTCATAGATATGTATATATGCATATACTATTAAACAAAAATCAATGAAACAAAAACAATCTCAATGAACGTTAATACAAAATTTTCGAGGTTTCGAAAAACAAAACATTTAATGAGTTTTTGGAAAATATACTGATATTTTTCTTTGCATTCCCTTTTTAGTGTCAAATTGTCAACAAATAGTTCGATGTCATCCATTTTGTTATTCATTTCACCATTGGAATGTGCGTCTAAATAACTGCGCATGCTTTTCATGATCTTCCTCATTTCGGATGACGTGGGAACAGGAGCTACATTATTCATCTCATTTTCGTCATCGGAATCTGCATCAATGATACATTTTGAACTTTGATCAAATTCCAACATGCCTTTGTCTGCCATAATTAGGGGTGTACACACATTATCCTCATCTACTGCAGCGAATTCTTCCAATGGGGCGGTAGGACAGTCCAAAAATACAGACACTTTCTCAAACATTTCATTTAGTGTCTGGTGTTTTCCGTATTTTGTTCATTCTCAAAAGGGAATTTTGTCTTCGTGTTAAGCGATTTACGTTTCGTGTTAAGAGAAACATACATAATAGTAGTTTGTTGGGACCATTGGCGCACACAGGAATTTTTCAACGAGGGGGTGGAATTCCAGGGTGGAAAGTCTACCATTCTCGCATCATGCTCCAATACGGCACCCAACATATTCTTTTGATTTTGTCAATTTTCGGGAACACATCACAGTCAAAAATTAATTATTGAATAAATAATTACCATTAAATAATAAAACTAATTATTAATAACAAATATTAAACTCAACTCATTGGCTCAACAGCCCATGAGGGCCAAGGCCTACTGTACTCACCTCAGTATACGTGACCATTGGGTGCTGAGGTGCATGAGCAGATGTCCCGATCAGGTGGTCAGTCTGAAGCGAAACCCCCAGTGTTTAGTCCCCAAGCAAGCTTGATACTCATTTATCGACCCACTGAAGAGATGAAAGGCTGAGTTGACCTTTTAATAACAAATACTTCATTGAATTTCACGCACTATATATATAAGATTATAATCAATCGAAAAAAATCAAGGGCTTTGCCGGAACCCCCCGTGCGCCCTTGTGTGCGCCACCGGTTGAAACCATTGTATTATTTCGTGTTAACTGATATTTCGTCTTAGGCACTTTCGTGTTAAACGTATTACTGTAAGTTGTCGGAAAGTCTTGCTAATCAGTTGTATTTTAACTTAAAAAGAAAAAAAAAACATTTGTGATATTATTAAATTATAATACCCACGTTTTACTTAAATCTAAACGGAATTTGAAATTTAAGGTTTAAAAATAATCTGATAGAAGATTTAAAAAAAAAAAGAAAAAAAAAAAGAAAAAAAAACAGCGCGAACAACGATATTCATTTTCAATTCATTATCTTAATAATAATATCTACAAAATGAATACCGGAACTGGTAAGCAAAGTTTTAATTTTCTAGCGATAAAGTAATATCGATAATTACGAAAATGTTCTTTTAAAATAAGAGAAAAAAAGAATTGATTTTCTTCCTCGTGAAAAAGAAATAAAAAAGAACATTGAGAGAAGAGGACGAGAAAAGAAAATATAAAAAAGTTAAAGAAGGGGGGGGGGAATCGATTTTCCCGAGAACACATTCCTAATTTGCCGCATGTAAGAACCAATTCATGGATGGATGATGAAAAATTGGAATATTTTTGAATTACTTTCGATTTTCTCATCTTATTTGTCGCATGAAGAACTTATTCGCGTGCTCGCAATTTATAACATGATCGAAATATGCACATGTAAAAGGCATTTCATGAAGTGCAAGTAAAAGAAAATTAGAAGAGAGAAAATAATGTACCTATGCGTTCTCTTTCCTTAGATAAAATTAGTTCTTAAAATTTTTTTTTTGTCTTAACGTTATTCAGATAAGAGTGGATTTATCGAAATTAATATTATAAAGCAACTGCGATTATGTCTCTATTTTGTTTTAAAAAAATGCAGAATTAATCAAATATATTTGTATGTTGTAAAAGTTCTGCAAACGGCAAACAACAAGTGACAGAAGTAAAAGCCCTTAACGACTGGCCCTAAGAAGGATTCCTTTTGTATCAGTCGTCTAAGGCAGTGGTCTTCAAACTTTTTCAACTCACGGAACCCCTATAACTTGCAGGTGTTCTCGTAGAACCCTTAGAACTAGAAAATGTTTTCATTGTACCCCATTCCACATACATACTTAGAAGAATAGTTATAGGTACTTCACGCAAAGGCAATTAAAAAAAGTAATTGCATTGATTATTAAAAATTCTAATCTAATTTTTAAAAATAATTTGTTCATGAATAATATTAATTTGTAATCCAAGTGTAGCCTATCCATTGCATTACATTTAGTGACTAGGATAAGTGCTTGCTTCTTTTCACACATAATGTCGAAGTTGAAGTCTATTGAGATTAAATGCAATCACATTTCATATTCTGAGTTTAATTTGTTTTTATACTTTGTTTTTGTAGCCACTCACATTGAGAAATATATTTTCCTTAAACACAATGTTCTGAATGGCATTAAAATATTTATAGCTGTGCGAGAAATACTGTGTATTTAAAATGAATTTGCAACATAAAATTTAGGAGCTGTTCTTGTATAAATTTAGATTTTAACTTCGAATCTGTTGATATTATGATAAGTTGTTTCCAATCTTTCCTGAAAGGTGTTTTTTACCCACAAATGTAAAAAGGTGCATTTTCCATTAGGAAACTATTTAGTTTTGCAAGAAATTGTGCTAACTAATGAGTATAAAACTATCTCGTGGAACCCGAAAATATTAAACAATAGAATATTTACAACCTTGTAAGAAGTATGTATATATAAAGATTAAAAAAAACGTTTTAATATTCTTTTATTACATTATAATACAAGTTTAAAAAGTGTTGCAAAATAATAAATAAAATTTTCAACTTTAATGAATAAGGTAAGTTTTAGATACTAGTAGTTATAAAGACTTCATAGAGAACGTGAATCCATTTTGCATACATATTTTTAAGTTTCTTTTTTATTTTTTTTATTGTGACTCGTGGAACCTCTGGGCATGCCTTGTGGAACCCCAAGGTTCCGTGGAACACAGTTTGAAGACCACTGGTCTAAGGCATGCACGGTGTAGCTGCGGACCGGTAGGTCAGTGGATTAAATAAACACCCCTGCCAAGGTCAACAGCTTGTCGCCGAGGTCTCTTTACCTCAATTATTTTAGCATAAAAATTTATTTAAAATTTTCTTAGAGGTGCATGTTGCGGAAGAGTTAACCAAAATTAAGCGTCAGGTTCCGGTGCGGAACGTTCTTTTCTCGGCTTCAGTCGGAAATCGTACTCAGGTCGGCTACGCGCGCTTGGTTTTGAATTGAAAATTTTTTGACACGTGTTTTTCTAGAAGTAAAAATTTCACGCACACCTTTTCCAGTGAAATTTTATTTTCTTTGTTTAAATATAAAAGTCATGCAGCCCGTTTCCACTCTTGTTAGTTTTGAGAGTAAGATACAATACTAAATATTTTATTTAATACAATTTTCAGGGAAAAAAATACCTCTTAAAGAAAACAGTTCATACGGAAACGCGATGTTTTCCATCTTAACATTTTTATCTCTGAGCAAATGTATTCCATAGTAGAAAATACATTTCTCGTAATCTTTGAATTAAATCCTTCGCAATAAATACAAAGTACATTCTCAAATCGTAAATTTTTTTCCTGAATTAAAAGCTCCTCGTTTTGCACGAGATAAATTTACTATTCAATCCCATAAAAATTCTTTGTGAAAGGCATTTTTCCATTAGGAACTGAAATATTCTGCTTCTTTCGCTATCTTCTTCGAGAACATATTAAAGCCAACCGATTTCCTGACACAGTATATTTAAGATACCTTATCTGACCCTGGCAACAGGCATTAAGTGAAAAAAGGAGCGACACTTGACGGCGGAAATCGGTACTCTCAACTTCGGTAAACGGAGAACCTTTCTGATAAATGAGCTCGAGCTACCTAAGATCCATTTACGATAAGATTAGAAGGAAATGTACGGCCTGGACTTTTGTAACGAGAACGTATGTTCTTTTTGAGCTTTATCGGGTTTTTTTTTTTTGATGAGATGGTTCTGTTTAAGTATATTTTATTGAAGAAATGAACTATATCATAGTGGGTCCAATAGATTTTCTTAAAAAGAAAAAACTTGGTTGCTTTATGTACAGTTTACGTTGGAAAATTTAACTTATAGAAGGAAATATATGCCCTCGAAAGTATTACGGATAACGCTTCTTTTTTTAAAACACGGTTATATTGTGAAATAGTTTTTTCGATATCTACGGATAATTTTCACTAACATTCTGAAATGTAGAAATGTTTCTTTTGTGTTGATCTAAAATTTTCATAAATAAAACTGCAAAGCTTTTTTAAAAAATTTTAACGATTAGGAAATAGTGGTGACTGTTTATTGAGTTGCATATCAAAGTTTTGTAGAAGTTCTAGTATCCTTTTTAGTCATGGCAGTGGCAAAATGGAAAATATTAAGGCCCCCTTGCAAAATTAGGTTTAAGACTTTAAGCTCAAATACGTACTAGGCGTCAGTCAGGCTTTGGGACCCCTAGAATCTTGCTCACCCCCGCAATGCGAGGGTTGCGGGAGTGTGTTTACGTTACGCCACTGAGTCATGGTCGCGAACTCATGACCAGCTTTGTAGATGTTGAATTTAGAGCAGTGGCGTAACGGGGGAATATATCACGCCCTCCCTCTGAAAACTCAGGTTTTGGCCCCATGCCCAAACACTTACTTAACGTCAGTCAAGTTTTGGGCCCCTAGAGTTCTTGGGCCCCGCATGGCGGTGGGGATTACGGGGTTGTACGTTACGCCACTGATTTAGAGTTTGTACTCCTGGTGTCTCTAAAGACTCAGAGTGTGGAAAGGCTGATTAAAAAACGGAAAATTTGTCGAGGCATAAAGTCTTTTTAGCGTGGTGTGGAATCTTAAAGAGTGAACTTCCAGGTCAGATGTCGTTTCGTCACTTGACCGAGGCTCAAAATTATGAGTTTTGTTGTCAATACCCTTCGCGTTCCTTTAGAATGCACTTTCTTTATTTCCCCAATGGGTTGCATATTAGCTATTAAACATTTGCAGACACGGCAAGTCCCCAAGTGCGAGATCCATTTTAGTGGTGGCTCCATCTAGTGGCGGATCTTCGTACCAAATTTGGACGTTTGAATAAATTTAATTCAAGCTGTCGTCGGAGGCTGAATATTGCCGTGATAAATGTAATGTCAATGTAAACTAAAAAATCAAATTAAATTAAATCAAATCAAATGGAGAGGGGGTTGCCAACTCTGGTATCATCCACGTCCTTGAGAGGGGCTCAAAAATATGATTTCTATCTATAACAGTTTTCGAGTGACTTAGTTGGGTGACATCAGTAAATAATTAATCCATTCAGAACCCTTAAGCTGTTTTCTTAATTTGGGCACGACAATGGGACATGCTTTTTAATCTTTAGTATGATTTGTTTATAAAGAATATTTCTTTTTGTATACTTCTCTCACACAAGTGCTAAATACATTGGTAGTCATGAGTTCAAGCCCTAGTGCCACGGAAGGCCAGCCGTATAGAGAGGCTGATGCAGGTTAAAACTGTTGAGGCCCGAAATTCACCCTTTGTGTGGTAGTTCGGAGAGGGGTCCCAGCCAGCACATTACACGCTTAAGATTTGTATCATTGTTTAGAAGCAACCTTCCACTGGGTATACTTTTCAAGAAGTTCGACAAATGCAAATTCTTCTAATTCTGAAACTCGGTAGATGTTCTCTAGTCTCATCTTATAATTGTTTTGTGGAATTAATAAACCCAATTCTTATGAACTCCCCCCTCATACAAGGTTTCCTATTGGTAAGTACTGAGTTGGCTCTCCAGAAATGATCGGTTTGCTTTCTATCATAGAGTTCGCTGTCTTTGATAAACACAGGTACTCCCCCCCCTCCGGGATGAAGCAGCGATTATTTTCTATTTTCGACCCTTCTTTTAACTTTTCCATCCACCATTTTCTTTCTTCAATTCTAACTAATATTTACATAATTTTATCTAGTTTACAAATACGTTTTATCTTAAATTAACGAATATTTAACAAAATATGACCTTTGCTCCAATAAAATCAGCCAATATTTTTATAATTGCAGCTTAATAATATCTGATTTATTTAAAAAAAATTTTTTTTGTAGAATTTTTAAAACATTTTTGGCAAATAATAATTTTTTCGGACCTTATTCTTGTTTAAAACTTTTGTTGTTGTTGCTAATGCCACCTGTGTGACGTAGTTAGATCGAAAATTCCTCATGGCTTCGGGCTATATTGTACGCCTGTCGTTAGCCTAGCTTTGAGCACCATGCAGGTGACTGTATGATTTGGCTCAGTTCCACCCCACTTTTGAGGGAGAACACCCTGGGAGTGGTCAGGGGCTTCCTGAAATGAATTAGTGTACCAATAAAGCCATTTTATAGCTTAGAATGACAAATAAGTGGAATTTATCCATTTAATTTTCAAAAATTGTCAAGCCATTTATTTATCTTTGCGGATATACTTGCTGTTTTATTTTTCATTGAAATATTATATCTATATTTTAAACAAAATTTAACATTTAATTATAAGTAAAGTATAATTTTACTATGTAGAATGTAATACAAAATTTTGTACCACAACATTTTAAGGGGTCTCAGGAGTGTTCATTTTGTCTCGAGGGGCTGAAAATATAAACAATTTTCAAATAGGTATAATTTTTTGAAATTAAAATTAAATAGTTCGAATCTTTTACACATTATTTATAAAGGAATGAGGTTTCAAAAAGTACAAAATATTTAAAATATAATCATTATTTAAAAAATAATAAGCATATGAAAATAAGAAACATTTATGTTATAAATTCTAAGTAATTTTTGTGTTTTTTTTTTCAATGGAGCTGCGTATTGGTATTTTTTTAAACCTTTGCAGACCTAGTATATTCCCCAGGAGCTGGTATCACTTTTTAGCGCTACACTATATAGGCGATACCAATTACAGCAAGCAAATTTGACGCCCAGTTTTCTCCACAGAGGGAGGCACCTGAGCTCTTGGCGATGCGAACCAGTACTAGGATTTAATTTTGCCGAGAGCATCCAAGCCAAACAGACACTAGGGATTTTACATGCCGCATAATCATACGACATGACCGCTGTCGATTTTCTGCATCATGAAAATCCACCGACTTGGGCCGGGGTCGAACCCGCAACCTTGGGTGCAGAAGGCCAGAAGGGCTGTAATTTTTATTTTTATGTTGCGCATGCTATTTTCTAATATAGTATTTTTGATGTATACCACATTAAAGAATTATAAAATGTATCATACTCCTTAAACCCTACCTAATTTTAGTATTATATATGTTTTAAATTTCAAAATATTTAAAAAACATTGAAATTTAAAAATGTAATTTTTTTTATTTTAAAAAAAAATATAATTTATTATTCTATTTATATAAAAGTAGTTACAGTGTAATAAGGATACAATTAACTTTATAAATCAACTTATTGCTAGTAATTAGAGCTACTATTTTATAAAATATCATGTGCAACGTAAAACTTTATTAATATTTCTTACAGAAATGTTTTTTATTTTCATATGGTAATAATTTTAAAGATTAGGATTATATTTTAAACATTTTATGCTTTTTTGTAGCTTTATTCCTTTATTAAAAGATTCGAATTATTTAATTTTAATTTCAAAGAATTATATCTATTTGAAATTTTTTTATATTTTCAGCCCTCAAGACAAAATTAATACCTTGAGTAATTCTAAAACAATACATTTCTTCTATTTATTTAACCTTCATAAAAATAACAGGGATTTGATCAAATGTTCTTCGTGAACATATTATTCGTGAAAAAAAATCAAAGAAAATGAAATATCGAAATAACGAAGAGGAAATATATATAATCGAAACTGTACTATTTTACATTTCACCGTCAACGAAATACTTCTGCCACAACTCACAACATTCTTCCAAAATTAATATCATATCTCAAATCAACGTAGCGCAAGAAGGAATTTCCAAAATTTACGTAGCCTTAATACAGTCTGATTTAAAGAAAAATGGGTTGTCAAAACCCTTTTCGATTAAATCTCTGAATACGAAGGAGCCAACCTTTCCCCGAATAGATGTTAAATGACTTTCTCTTCCGCCTTCACTTCCCGACTTGCTACTCATCCAAATACCGACTGAGAAGGAAATGAAATTTCTCTGCATCAGACCGGATGAAGAATGAAACTTTAAGTATGTGATGATTTGTGAACGTGTTTCAGAGGAACAATGACTGTTCTTTTCTAAGTGTGTGAGTCGTAAAAATGGGGGTAGTTGGTTATTTATGTATCTAACTAGGAATAATTTAAATATTATTAAAATTAGGTTCGATAAAAATATGCAGTTATTCCCTAAACTTACGTGATAGGTGGAGTCCCTAACCACTCTTGGACTGAGAGTGGTAGTCGAAGAGTGGTTAGTCGAATTCGCGTAAGTCGGGGTAAGGTTTCACGTATAAATACATACAAATTACTTTTAGTTGGGGTCGGAGACGAAAGAAAATAATAATTTAGAAAAAACCTTAGATAACTCTGTGACGTTTGATTCAATAAAGGTAGCGTGATTTGAAATATAATAATTTAGTTTAATTAAGTCACAGCTATTATTTACATTAATATACAATTTAGTACTATTAGATGTGATTTTAGAGTTCCAAAATAGCTTTGTGAGCGAGGGATCTTGGTGACCGTTCACTGCCAGGTTTCGCTTTCAACTCCTGTTCTCTGACGGCCGTCTCTGCGGTTGACCGTTCGGCATTTTTTTTCTCTCCCTCCACCCGGTGTGGGCGGAATCGGCTTCTCCTCGTGTCAAAGGTTGCCTGGGCTAACTAAGACACGTCGGTCGCAGTATATTAGCGACTGCAGGTGTTTTTGCACATGTGGTGATCAATTCTCCTAAAACTGATCCGGCCGGGGAAGGCAAGTCACAGGTGTCCCAAAAGCGGGGACGCACAGATGCCACAAACACTCATACAAAATCGCAAAACGAAATTATTTTGATGTAGAAGGTTTCATAAAATCTAACAAAATAATCTTCTGGCTCGAGGATTTTTTTTCTCACCCAAAAAATGCCCTCGTAGTACGCTAGTAATTTTTGTATTCCTTATTTTGTGGAAAAAATATACTCACTGTTCAAGTCTATATTTTTTAAAATTTGTAGCCCTTTTTCAATTAAACTGAGGCCTTCTGTCAAATTCCCAACCGTTATTCTATCTCCTGATTGAAACTGGGTTTAAAGATTCAGACTTCTGCTATGTCTTGCTCTTGCATTTCTACGAGTTCATAAAATGACAACTCCTAATTGTGGGAATACAGTAGTTCTTGATTGTCATTACTATCCACTTCTAAATTTACTTGCCTCTGGCAAGAATGGAAAATTCTTCAATATATCCTTTTTCCAATTTCGCCATTCTTCCCCGCCTCCCCTTCCTTAAGCAAAAGACGAATCGATGATACCTGAAAATCGCGTAAGTCGAGGTATTACTGTACTCACAGGAAACAATATACAGGCTGGTCCCGAATTCAGGGTACAAACTTTAAGGACAGGTACAGGACATTGTAACAATCATTTATTGTATAAGAATGTATGGGCACAAGTGACTCGGTGAATCACAAACAAAAAATGAGAGATGAAAGGATAGACAAAGTGTTTATTGACGAGTGTAATGTTTACAATAACTGCTCAAAATTGCGTCCACTAGCGATACATGTGGCGGTGAAGCAATTGGCGTACCCGTTCAAAGATGCCAGGTATTTCACGCACACGTGCAGCAGTTTCGGATATGCCAGTAATGAGATCATTATCTGAGTCAAGAGGAGTCGCATTAATTCTTAAGATGCCCCCATAAAAAGTAATAGAGGCTCGATAAATCGGGAGATCGGGGTGGTCAAGGGACTGGTCCACCGAGCCCAATCCATCGCGCCCAAAACTTGGCATTCAGGTAAGTGCGCATATCAGTGCTGAAGTGGGCTGGCACTCCATCATGCTGAAACCTCATGCTGTTACGAATGACGCATGTCGATCAAGAAACTGCGCGTGTTACATCCGTAGCGCAGCCCTGCCATTACCATTTGCACGACCGTACATGTAATGCATGTCTTCTTTTTCGGCATTCCTCACATCGTTGACTTAAGCACAATTGCGAATGGCGCTTTTTCCTACTGAGATGCATTATGTTGAATGGCGGCTAGACATCTACCAGCAACGCAAGCAACTGATAACCCTATTTTTCTTTTCTTTTATTTCCCCTGTTTGCGCTTTACCGCGTCAACTGCGCCCATACATTCCTGTACAATAAATAATTATTACAATGTCCTATATCTACCCTTAAAGTTTGTACCATAAATTCGGGGCTACCCTGTATAGGTTTAATTTTAGGTATGGAATCTTTTGTTCGAATTCCACACTAAGATGGATCTCGGAATTTTGAACCACGGTCAAGTGACGATGAGCTCGAAATTCGAATAGGCATCCCACTCTCCGAAATTTCTCCCCGCCCAATGGGAGGACTTTGAGTCTCGATAAACTTAATATTTATGAGTTCATCTAGAGAAGGAGGGGACTCGGAGCACGACTCGACAAATATAATACTGGCCATAAGTTAGCGATTACGATCACTAGCCTATTGCTGTTACCGATTACTGGAAGAGTGAGTACTCTACTATTTGGAGTAGTGCAATAAATACCCTTTTTCATTATATAATGTACATATTACGCTTGATAACATAAGTATCTACGAGAAGATTTTAAGATTTATTTTTGGTGGAATTCTTGAAAATGGCGTGTGGTGAAGAAGATCAAATTTCGAGCTCTATCAATCACATAAAGAATCTGACATTGTTGACTTCATCAAAATACAATGAATTAAATGGGCAGGTCACGTTGTCAGAATGGACGAAGACCGCACCACTTCAATGCCCTACCAATTGGCACACGAAGAAAGGGCAGACCAAATCTTAGATGAATTGATAGCCTTGAAAAAGATCTTGTTTTGAGACCTAAGAATTGGAGAACACTAGCAGGTAGAAGGCTGGCCTGGAAAAGGCTTCTTGAGAAGGCCAAGGCTCACCCTGGGCTGTCGAGAAGGAAAGAATGATTACGCTCGATAAAATCTAGCTTGCTGAAATTTCTATATTGTAGACAGTTTTTTAAATTATCGATCTATAAATTATTGCCAAGCTGCGCCTTAGCCAACTGGATTGAAAACAGATTCCTCATGGGGCTAGTTATTAAATGCTTTTATACTTGTCGTTACTAATTTTTGTTTTCGAGCAAGAGGAAAAGGCCCCCCCCCCGTTATTACTGTAATTAATATCCCTATCATATATGTTATCATTTTGGACTCCCTCCTCCCCTTGTCAATGTAAACGATAATGCCTGCTGGGTAGTGTAATTGGTTTGGTGCTGGCCTTGTATGCCCAAGTTTGCAAGATGATCACCTGCCCAACTCGATGGATTTTCATGATGCAAAAAATCGACAGCGTTCATATGGTACGATTATGCGGCATGTTAAAGATCCCAAAGTGCCTATTTGGCTTGGGTGCTCTCGGCAAAATTAAATTCTTCGTACGCTTTCGCATCGTCAGAGCTAAGGTGCCTCCCTGGGGAGGAAATTGGGCATCAAAATTACATTGTGGTGATTGATATTTACATTTATGGTGCTACATTAAAAAAGTGATACCAGCTCCCGGGGAATGAACTAGCTCTGCAATGGTAGTTACCAATCCGCAACGCCATTCAAAAGGAAAAAATAGTGTCATCGATAGTGTAGTTGAGATGGCGAGACCATTTTACGCATGTGCCTTACCCTTTTATTTCGCAAGGTATGATTTTTTTGTACCTTATACATACACTCTGAGGCTATTTTTGCGTTGGGGTATATTCAACCAGAAGTGAAAAAATGTGTTGCCATCTAGTATTCAGTTTTCGAGTCCTTTGCTATGGATAAAAGGTTGATCTTGGCTTGGATATATGATTTGAACTCTCAACATACTACTTGGCTGCTGCTTAATCAACTGGGATGAATAGAAATTCCCCATCAGGTTAGTTATTACACAGTTTTAGAGCATCGGATGCCAAACCGGAAGGTCTGGATTCAATGTCACGAAATACCCACCGAGTACACACGGAGTATGTGCTCGTTAAATCAGTGGGTCCGAAAGTCTTGTAGACGGTCGTAGCAGCAACCACGGGTGCAGTGGGCTGGAGAATATTTCCCTCCCCTCCAGTTCTATGCCTAAATTGTGGAGGCGGAGACAAGAGGTGTCGCCATCTATCGTGTATGAACCGAACTAAATCGTACTGTCACCTACACGGGTGCTCATAACTAAAAGCTAACGACAGGCGTACACCTAGCCCCTTGCTACGATGAATTTCGTGTGCCTCGTTCTGACACCGTCAGACAGGTGGCATTAGAAACAACACCAACACTCCTTTGTGGTAGAAGAGGTCCATTCTTTCGGGTTGTTGCTGAGAAAAACAGCGTACACACAAAAGTAAAAAATGTCATTCAATTAGTTTCAAAACTTACTTCAAAGTTTTTTGTTTGTTCTAGAAGATCTAAAATGCAATAATCATTTATTAAAAGAAATTTACTTGTAAAAATATTTCCAGCAATCAGAAAAAAATGTAATTCCAAAGAAAACCATAATTTTTCTCAGGTTTTTCTTCTCTATTTTATTGCATTTAAATCGATATACTTGTCTAGATTTATGGAATTCAAAATGCCCAATAAACGGGAGCCTTAACAAAATGTATATTTAATACATTATATATACATATACAATTCATTTTCATCTCCCTAACATAATTACAACGAAGTATAGATGCCGAATATAACTTATTTATACCTAATTTCAGCCTGGATTGCATTTCCAATCTACGCACTATTACTTATGCAACATTTCATCCAAAATAGACTATCACACTATAGGACATTAGAGAAGATGGATTAGTTCAACCCCAGCAGCACTTTCTACCTCACATGACATTCAGTTTACTCGAATCATCTTCTCGTAAATTGTGGGATTTATGAGGCAAAGGCGAAGATTAACAGTTTCCTCAAGAAGCCAGGGTGATTATGCTGCCCCATTGTCACTTCTCGGAACTTGCATTGCCGAGAGCTTCGCGAAGTATGACATATAGCTTGTTAATGACATCCCGGATAAAGTGTCGTTTACGGCCACTCGCAGTCCCAATTATCACTTGGCTTCCTCTTTTGGAACTTTTTTTTTTCATATTTAAGATTCCTACCCGCTTTCCACTATTATTTAATGACTACTTAAATCAGATCACTAGAGTATAGAATGGATCGCTCAACATTCTTGTGTGTGGAGTTGTATGCATTAAAGTTTCTTGTAGATTTGTGTTCTGGAGTCATGGTGTTATGAAATTTTTTAGTGTTTTGGAGAATGAGTGGGATTTTTTTAGGTTTTGCTAATAAGGAGATGGATGTGAGTCTTAAAGTGGCTGGTGTGTGATGTTTGAGAAAATTAATGGTAGCGTGAGAGTTAGGAATTTAAATATTTGGTTTATTTACGTCACAGCTATTAATTGCACTATATACGTTTACATTGAAGTTATTCAAAATATTGTTTGTTTCATTAGAGTTCAAAACAGTAGCGCAGACAAAAAAATTTCAAGGGGGGGGGGGAAATCCATGGTCGAAAGATTCAATTGGTGTTGTCTTGAGGTATGCCTCAAGACAACACCAATTGATTCTTCTGATTTTGTCAACGAAAAACAGTAAAAAATAAATTATTAAATTAATAATTAGCATTAATTAATTAAACAAATTGTTAATTACAAGTACTTAATTAACTTTTACGTTATATATATGTAGGATTATCATCAATTGAAAAAATGGCTTTGGGGGGGGGGTTCGGACCCCTAGGACTTCCCCCCCTTGAGTGCGCCACTGGTTCAGAATATTATATTTGTGAAGGAAGGAGGCCACACGACCGTTCTCTTCGGTGTTTTTCGACGGACTTCCCTCCATTCCAGGGTCTTGGGATGGGGGCGTTTTCTTTCTGACACCTCGAATTACATCCTGCTCCCGGGTGGAGTGGGGACCCCTCTATATTTGGGGGTGTACGTGTGAATAGAGACGCTGTTATCCTATCCACAAAAAGAATCCGATTTTTTAGCTGTGTGACGCGAAAACGTCACGCTGGGATTAGTTCTTGATTGTGGTATATTAATTGCTTTCGCTTTATTATTTTTGAAAAAGTTATAGTTTTGGATACATAATATTTGTATGAAAAAGGTCATTCTCTCCGGTTCTTGAGGGAGGTTACGGTGACCGCTGTAGCCTAGTGGTCATGGTCACGAACTCGGGGCCAGCGTGCCATGAGTTCGAGCCCTAGTGCCATTGAAGATCCGACGTTTAGAGGGGCTGAGTCACGTTTTGTCGTGGCTCAAAGTCTTCGCGTTGGCGTAGTGTAAAGTTGGAGAAGAGATTCCAGCTCACAGATGTTGCCCTACGAGTTTCGTTGCCAATAGCCCACGTGTTGCTTTATAGAGCTGCGTTAAATATTCTCACTTATTCACTAAAAAAGAGGTTATGTCCGCAAGAGGTTGAACCCCTTCCGGGTTTTATCTGAAGTATTTTTTTTTCTTATTTGACTTAATTGGGGGCTATAAAACTTACTGAATTTAGCACTATACAAAAGCGTTAAGAAAAAAATCTTTTGTAGTACTTTTTATATAAAATGGATCTTTTACATAGGGTGTAGCCAGTAACACACACAAGAATTTTTCAAGGGGAAGGGTCCATGGTCGAAAGTCCCCCAACTCGTATCATACCTCAAGACAACACCAATTGATTCTTCAGATTTTGTCGATTTTGTTAACAAAAAAACAGTAAAAAATTAATTATTGAATTAATAATTAGCATTAATTAATAAAATAAATTGTTAATTATAAGTACTTAATTAAATTTTACGTTATATATATATATATATATATATATATGATTATTATAAATAGAAAAAACTCAAGGGGGTGTCCGGACCCCCAGGACACCCCCTTGTGTGCGCCACTGGGTGTATATATATATAGCTGATCTCCTTATTTATATTAAATCTACTCAACACTTTCAACAAACGAACATTTTTATTGTACGACCACTGCAACCAAACCACCAGTTTAGACAACATTGTCTCTTGCGCCAAAAATTCCTCACTCTCTCTTGCGCCACACATTCTCTCACTCACGTAACCAAACCATATAATTATTCTTAAAATCGCATAATTCCAGAGGCGCACACAAGGGGGTGGGTCCATGGGTCCGTATTCCCCCAAAGCTCTAGATTTTTTTTTGATTGATGATAATTCTATGCATATATAGTACGTAAAATTTAATTGTTTGGTTTTACAAATTTATTTTATTACTTAATATTAGTTATTAATTCAATAATTAATTGTTCACTGTTTTTTGTTCCGAAAAATCGACAAAATCAAAAGAATAAGTTGGGCGTGTTACGATTCCCGCCACAAAGCTGTGAACCACAGCTTCTTTTGGGATATGATCAACACGTGCAAGGAACACCTGAACCCTCAAAATATTGCATGGTCTTGTGTTGGACATCGCCCCGGCAACCGTTGACACCACAAGGATTCCCCTCACTCCGCCCACGATCCGGATGTAACTCGAGGTAAAGACGCTGACCCCCTTTCCCCGGAGACCCTAAAGAGGGCAGAGAGAGAGAGAGAGAGAACGGGGAGATGGTCTGAAAACTTCACTGAGAATGGACGCAACTCCTCCCTCACAAACAACATCATTTAAAATCTAATAATCTCCACAATTTAAATAACTTCAATGTATATTCTGTAAATAATAGCTGAAACGTAATTAAACTTAATATTTAAATTAGCCAATATCACGCTACCTTTGTTTATCTCAAACGTTACAGGCGGCGTATTGAGAGAATAATGGACTTTCGACCTTGGACCCCTACCTTGAAAATATTGTGTGCGCGCCATTGCATAATTCTGTTCTCTTTCTTCTGTCTAATTCATCACTGATTCAATCCCTTACTCGGTTTTGGACACAAAAGCCGAATAGTCATAGCCGCGAACTTGTGGTCGGATTTGTCGACTCGTGAGTTCGAGTTCCAGTGGCACTGAAGACCTGCCGTGTAAAGGATTTGATGCACGTTAAATCTGTCAAGGCTTAAAGTCCACCCATTGTCGTGGTGCAGAAGAATGGGATGCGAGCTCAGGTTGACCGCTGTTCCAAATTACGAGGTCTGTGGCCAATAGCCGTCGTGCTGCTTCATAATGCGACGCTAATAAACACTCCCTCACTTACATAGCTGTTGAAACATCGTCACCTATCTCCTAAACAAGGGACTTATATTTTCTTTAAATAAGTATAAGATTTATGATCCCCCGAAGTATTCGAGTAACTTTTCTCTCTCTCATGAGGCTTACTGTCTTTGGTAAACAGAGTGACAAGATCTTGGCATGCATTGGAGATATTTCTGTAGTTTCGCTACCCTCTTTGTCGGTTGGTGCTTAATCTTTTCTACCTTCTTTTACCTATCTTCTAAAAGTTGGTTTTTTATTTTTCTTTCAATTGGGGCTTCATTTGTTAACAACTAGAAACGTGCTTAGAACGCTTTGGTCAGATATATGGGCCAAAAACCATTGCCAAGTAACTACATGAATTAGGAGAAATAGAAGCAATCTTATACCTGAAGACTCCAAAGAAAAAGTTCTTGCTTTTATTTATTTATTTTGTATGCATTATTTTTTCCCCTGTTTTATTGGTTGTTCTCTTTTTCTTTTAGTTGATATTCATTTCCAGATACAGTAGAACGTCGGTTATCCGAATCAATTGGGACTAGACACAGTTCGGATACTCGATTGCTGGGATAACCGAAAACCGAATGCGATCCACGCAGTATATGATACTGGACACGATACAAATATTGAAAATCATCACACGAGGGAAACGTGCTTGAAGAAAAAGCCAAATACGTGCAAAACGTTGCAATTTTACCTTGATTGTGGAAAATAATCACTTATTTCTCGCTGTACCATTGTACACCTTCGTTTTTCCGCTGCAAGGTCTCCGATTCTCTTCAGCAGCAGTAGTTGAGTAAGACAACACTCTGATTGTTGTTCGTACCACTCCATAGCTGTCTCTAACGCAGGAAACGCGCCAGCATTTGATGGATTCTTGCTACTTTCGTT
>BMAO01021540.1:0-28006 GCA_019973975.1 Trichonephila clavata | reverse complement strand
TTATTACAAGCTCTCGCAGAAAAATATCTCAGCGATTGTCTCGACTGGAATCGTTGCTTGAGAAGAAAGGAGTTATCTCATACAAAGACTTATTTACAATCAACGGTACTAAACACTGAACTTTCCAGAAAGCTGCAAGCGCTGCAGGTTTATTTAAGGATTTTATCCATGAATTGTTGGACAATGCCGCTTTAGGGATGAATTTATCTGAAGAGGAGCGCCAAGGACGAATTTTGTGAAAAAAGAACAAATAAATAGAACTACATACATAATACATATATATTTCAGTTTTATAATTTGAGTAATGAGAATAAACAGTTGTATAATTTGTACACCGTTAAGCGAACAGGAGGTACCCCCCCCCTAATTTAAATAAGTTTTCTAATTTCAGTACTATTAATTTGGTTTAATTAGTTCCATTATTCGGTATAAGGCCGATTTAAAGGTGGTTGACTTAGAGGTTGTAAACTGTATAATAAAATAAAAATAACTATACTATTTCAGAGAAAGACACACACAGGAGAGAGGCGGACAGGAGGTACCTCCCCCACCTAGTATATAAAAATATATTGTCTAATATTTTTTTCAAAAATTATTCATGTTAAATTGTATAATTATCCTTGCTCTGAAGTTAATAATCAAAAATATAAAATACAAATATTAATTTTAAAATAAAATTTATTAAGTTTTAAAAAGCATGAAATTTTTTCTATGTAATGTAGTGGGAAAAAATTATTTAATAAAATTAAGTTGTCCAACATAAATAAGTTTTTCGATTACTTAAACAGTACAGCCAACATATTATTCAGACGATGCACATTATTGAAATAATTATTTTAATAATGTACAGCTATTAATTATTTTAATCATAAAGTTAGTGGCATCTTTCCATTTAAATTGTTTTAGTGATTAATAACCTGTCACTAGTCAATTAATTTGTTTCAAACGGACCATATTGGAAACGCTTCTAAGTTATCTTTTTTCTTGAGAATAACCTCGCTAAAATATTACTTTCTGTGTCAACATTGAAAGATTGCAACTCATATTTCAAAGCAAAATTATTTCCAGTCTTTTCATATTGGCGTAGATGAGAATATTAATTAAACATTTTAGCAATTGAAAATAAAAAATTGCAACTTATATACACCAGAACAATAAAATAAAATTGTGGTAAAGATTTTAACTACAAAATATTTATTAATCTTATGTTTTCCAGTGGAGAGAGGGGAGTGGCAGGAATTTTTCAAATAAACCATAAAGTGTTGAGAAACTAATAGTTAAATAACATATAGAAACATAAAGCACATTTCATTTACTAGATTTAAAAAAATTTCGTGCTGAAGTAAAACTAAAAAGTCATAAAAATTTCATTCAATTTTGTGGTTCCTTTGAATTTGGAACTATATTTTTGTACCAGAGACCATATTTATAAACTTAACAATCAAAATGATTTATGCCAATTATAATACTATTTGTTTACTATATGCAGCAGTGTGTTTACCATAATTATAATACAGTAGAACGACATTTATACGAACTTTTATTATCCGGAGCGTCAAATATCCGGACCAAAGTCCAGATACGTTTTCGGTCAGTGCAATGTGCTCAACAGTTGCTTCGCGTGAGGCCAAAAGTGATGGGAAACAACAACGAGAAAGTAGCAAGGGTTTATCAAATTCTGACACGTTTCTGCATTAGAGACAGCTATGGAGTGATATGAACAACAATCAGAGTGCTGTCCTACTTAACTACTGCTGCTCAAGAGAATCAGAGACCTTGCAGTTAAAAAACGAAGGTGTACAATGGTACAGCGAAAAATAAGTGATAATTTTCCACAACAAAGGTAAAATTGCAACATTTTGCCTTTTCTTCAAGCACGTTTCCCGCATGTAATGATTTTCAATATTCGTACAGTGTCCGGTTTCATATACTGCATGGATCGCATTTGGTTATCCGAACAATCGCGTATCCGAACGGTGTCCGGTCCCAACTGATTCGGATAAACGACGTTCTACTGTACTAGTTTTTAATCATTTACCATATATTTAAAATGTAAATTATGTTCATTTACTCATTAAATTTTTAAAAAATACAGGGTGGTCCTGAATTTATGGTACAAACTTTAAAGGTAGATGCATGACATTGTAATAATCATTTATTGTATAGGAACGTATGGGCGCAAGTGACGCGGTGAGGCGCAAACAAGGGGAATGAGGCGCAAATAGAAATAAGAGAAATGAGAAATGGAGTTATAGGTTGGTCGCATTGTTAGTAGGAGGCAGCAGATGTCTATCTGCCATTCAACATGATGTATCTCAGTAGGAGAAAGTGCCATAGTCCTGAAGTCTACAATGGGAGACTAAGTATGCGGAAAAGGCAGGCATGCATTACATGTACGGCCAAGCAAATGGTAACAGCAGAGATGCGCTATAAATGTATCACTCGCAGGTTCCTTATCGACAAATGCCAGATCACAGAATTTTTCAGCGGTTACATCGTCATCTTCACACGTTCGTTCCACGTCACTAGATAGCATGCTGGTCGACAAAGAGCTGTACGCAGTCCAAGCCTGGAAGAAAGCACCTTGATCGTTGTGGCTGATAGACCGAAATACAAAAGCTGCTTCTCATTACGAAAGCATGAGTCGTCAGACAATTTGTAAAGTGTTGAACGAAAATCACTTACATCTCTTCCATTTTCAGTGAGTACAAGCTTTGAATCCGGTAGGCTGTCTTCTCCGACTCCCAGTGGGTGATACAGTAATGTGCGCTGCAGCTGGACTTCATAGCTCATGTTCTGAACAGTTATGGTTAAACATTAAACTTGCCAACGACGTTTTCAATAAAGAACTTCGTCTATCCTTTCGACTCTTATTTTTTTGTGTTTGTGCTTCACCGCGTCAGTTGCACTCATACATTCCTATATAATAAATGATTGTTACAATATCCTACCCTTAAAGTTTGTACCATGAATTTGGGACTACCCTGAATAAGTATGTAATACTCCATAAATTAATTCTTTGTTTTAATATTAAAACATAATTTGTGAATTTGCATTTAAAATCATCATTTTAATTTAGTGTTATATAATTTGTCTTCGTCCCGTTCTTTATAGGTACCTTACTTAATTTAAAGAAAGAAATAATATCTCGTATTTCAAAAAACGTAGTGTTATTCAATGTTATACGAAATATTGATGTAGATGCGCTGTCTTTTGCTTTTTTCCGAATTGATATCGTAAAATATGCTGTTGGTTTTAATAGACAGAATGATGATTAGCAAAAGTAGTAGACAGACAGAAGTAAAAACAAGTAATATAAAAAAATATCAGTCAATTCCTACTTTGAATGGATAAATAGAAAGTATTTTATTAACGATTGAAAATTTGAACAAGATATATATATATATATATATATATATATATATAAGGAGAGAGTGAACCAATAGTAGGAATTGAAAAAAGAGCAGGATTTGTCTGCATTGTTGTAACGATACACACCCGGTTTGGCTAGTTTGGCTGAGAAACTGGTTTTCGACTCCAACTTTTGTCATTGTTTTAACGGTTACATTGTTATAACAATAGAGACGAATCTAAGTTGGCTTCGAAAACTGGTAATTAATTTAATTTATTTAATTATAACCAGTAATTAATGAATTAATATTTGAAAAAACTCTATTAACATCAAGGGTCCTCCACTACAAGTTTAAAACAATTTATTTGAACTTGATTGGATGAATAAAAAGTATATTAAACGATTGAAGATTTGAACAAGATAAATATATACAGAGAGTGAGCTAATGGTAGGAATTGAATAAAGTATATCTTTGTCGTTTTCGGTCAAAATTTCGAATTAATAAAAGTTTTCCTGAATTTATTTATGATTAAATTTTAATAAAAATGCTCTAAATTTCATTTTAAAAAATATGTTTAAGTTATTCTTCATCACAAAACCATTACAAATGCACAAAAAAAAAGTGCCTAACATAATTCAATATTTTTCAATGATTTCTCAAAATATTCAAATTACATGATTTTTATGTGTTAAATTATTCTCATAAATACATCAAAATACCTACAGAAAATGATATATATATATATCATTTTCTGTAGGTATATATATATATATAGTTTGAAACATTATTGAGCCTTTTTAAAAAGTTACGTTAAAATTGTTCAAATCCTTCAAGAGTTTTAAGGCAGCCTCCAAATTAGATCATTTTATCTAGCTTGATATCTTAAATCATTTCAGGTCTACATCTTATTATTAAAACTTCTTAAGTCTGGACCTTATGACAGCTCTCTGTTCTTAAAATTACTCAAGATTTCCCCCATTATGTCACCTGGATTAGTCACATGAATCTACGTGATTTTCTCCCTTCAATTACAGTACACTTTCTGGAGCTCTTAAGTTGGATTCAGTTAAAGTACATGTAGGAATGCTTGCTAATGTGTACATCATTTCCGGAAAATCATTTGGATATGTGTCAAAGGCATCTACCCTTGTTGGAGACATTCTATGACATTGTAATGGAAAATATGGAAAGAGGAGATGATCTACAGCCACCTGAAAAGCATTTCCATTACTTCGACGCTTGTATTGTTCCTGGATTTACTAACGCCACTTGTAAGGCATAATGGAATCTCTCCAGAAATCACTATATATGGAATTCGATAGTTTCGCAAACATTTCTAGCACCCAAATATTAATAGTACCTACTGGCTGCCATGGTATATGTATTTGATGTTCCATTGAAATCAATATGATGTGTTAAGTAAGTTATCGAAAATGTATTTAAACAAATACAAAATTAAAATAGAAATAAAATTGTAAAATCAATTGCCATTAGATCGCATAAGTATATTAGCATTAGAATCAAAATGCATTTATTATTCAAGCTATCTGAGTGATTGTTATGCCAAAATAAACGCAGCAAGAAGAATGCTACACATATTTTTAAAATCATTTTTATATATTTGTGTTTTATATTGTATTTTATGTTAATGATACTGCACAGATGCAATTATTTTTTGTCTAAAAATTAAGCATTTAATTTAAGATATGTAATTTGATATCTTCTGAATCTGAAACACATTTTTATTTGTTTTTAGTTTGAGGACATAAGTAAAACAATAGATTTCAAGATATTGGAGAAGTATATTGGTCAAAATATCTGTTAACTTTTAGAACATAAATGAAGGAATTCCATAGACCACTCTTCAGAGCAATATAACTACAAATTTAGTGTTCAACGATAGTGGTATTCAACCTTTATAAGCTTCGCAAACCACTGAATGTATGATTTATATTTGGCGTACCACTAATATGATTGATAACATGATATACAGGTCAATTATAACGACACTGGAGAGCTATAAAAACTGGTATATGAAGTCGTATGCAAATAATAGAGGTATTCACCTAATCAGTGTAACGCTATGTGGTCGACAGTGCGTATTTAAGACAACAAGTGTCTGAAGAGGCTATTACACCGATTCTTGCAGTTACAATGTCTGTGTATCAAGAGATAAGTGATTCTCAAAGGAAATTAATCTTCGGTACATGAGAGATGGAGCACTGCATTTTTGATATAATGATGGAATTTGGATTTTCGCGCATGACCATTTCAAGAATGGACCACGAATATCTAGTTTCCGGTAAAACTTCAAATCTCCGACAGCAGTGCAGCTGGAAAAAGACCTTGACAGAACGAGATCATCGACGGCTGAAAAGAATCATTACACGAAATAGACGTTCAACACTTCCTCAAATTGCTACGGATTTGAATGCAAGCCCATCAACATGTGTTAGCGTACTCCCAGTGCAACGTACCCTAATTAATATGGGCTTCAGCAGCCACAGACCATCTGGTGTACCATTGTTGTCTCAGTGGCACAAAGCTCTGTGACTTTCCTGGGCTCGGCAACACCGTCATTGGGCTGTTAATGACTGAAAAAATGGTGTCTCGTCTGATGTGTCACGTTTCCAATTGTATCGGGTGGATGGCCGTGTACGTGCCCCATGAATCCATGAATCCTTCACGATTTTTAACACCCTTTTATAAGCTTCACTTGTATGTAACAAAATCTTTGATATTCAATTTTTACCCACTTTAAAAGGTTATATTAATTCAAAAATTTACTCATTTGTCCAGGACCGATGACAATACAATAATTTAATAAGTTTGTTTCATTGTCTTGATCAGGATCAACAGGATTAACACTTTCCCATTTCCATATCCCATCCCGTATCTGGCGGCTAATTTCAGATCTTATTTCCAGATTTTGCGACTAAGAGATTAAGTTTCGATTAGCTATAAAAGGGTGTTTTTTTAGTTTTTTATAACTATTATTTATTGATTGGTGTACGAGTTTTTCTGGCACTTCAGTGTATGTTGCCACTTATTTACGTCCATATCACAGAAAAGAAACTTAACGAAAAGCAAAGAAAAGTCCATAAAGTAATATCAACAAACTGAAGTGCTATGCTGCCAGTTTACCTGTTGTCAACTCTCCCTTTTAAATGTCGGTAGCTACCATTGCAAAAACAGCTAAAAATTCGTTAAACTCAGAAGTAATTTCGCATAAAATAATTGCCAATTTTTTTAATGTATAATCCACGTTCCATAATAGTTATGTTTCGTTCCTCGTCATTTCTAAAACTGAATCTTCATAAAAATACAAATAATGTCCCCATTTTTCTTCCGACTATCAAAACTTTTTACGGATCACTTTTTCCATGGACCCCCGGTTGGGGACCGCTGTTTTATAGAAAAGTATAATTTTTTTAGTCGCATATTATTGGGCAACCTTAACTTGTGGAAACCTTAACCTTTGCCTTAACCTTTGAAAAACAAATATATCTCTCTCAAACCAGGATTGCAATGCTGTACAAAGGCTGACTTACAGCCCATGTAGCATAAGGGGGTTTTTTGTTGCTTTTTGTAATTAATTCTCAAGTAAAATCTTCAGATAAAGAATTTATATAATTGAACAATAAGTGTCTAAAATCTTTTGGGCCTGGCTAAAATTGACATGGTTTGTTTTAAATGTTTTAAAATTTTACCTTTAAGAAGAATGATACCCAGATGCTCCAAAAAATATATTCTTTTATCAATATCTCTATTTCACTATCATTATTTCACATCTTATAGTCAAAGGCATATTTTTGCCGTATCCCATATTTTCCTTTTAATCAATCAATTTTTTCCTGCATAAAATATTTTCTATATTTCGTCTTCTTTATCTTAAATGTCAAACGAATATTTTACTCAATGTATTTAAGAATATATTTTGCACTTTTATAGGATATTTCTAAATTTCAAGAATACTGTGTGAGATATAATCGAGTATATCTAAAAATATAGGTATGCATAAAAAGGATTATAATGTTATAATAAATAGAACATGTAGTAAAATATATATTTAGGGATACTTTCAAACTAAAATTGAGTTTTAAGTTTAGGTTATGCTTTTATAACTAGGTGAAGGTATATTTAAATGAGGAATGGATTTATTCTTTGCAACTAAAATAAACGAGGGGAACGGTGTTAAAAAAACGTACGAATATATAGATCAATATTTGTCACTAATTTATGCAAAAAAATCAATCATGTGAAATAATAATAAATAAGATATGTATATAACAGTATCGATATAGTAAAATGTATTTTCCACAACCATAAATGTTTTTCAATGGCTATCACCTGCAATCCATGCTTTGAATTGTGGTCGCTTCCCAGCCGTCTAAAAAATCTGCTTTCGGATTCTTTTATTCGATTTCCAATCAGACCAAATATTAATTAATCACCTCTCTCATTAAAGTAAATGAACTTTTTGCAACCTTCTCAACTACCAGAATTAATTTCCCTGAGTTCTTTATCTTGCCGCTGGAGACTCTGCAAGAACCCATTCAATCAGCCGTATATTGCCTTCGACAAATTAAGGCTATACAGGTTTACAGACTTAACCAAGGTCTCTGGTAAATAAGCAAATCTTGATAAAAGCCTTGAAATTATTCCTTTACGTAGATTCAGTAATATTAAATGAAAATCTTCCAAACAGTTTATTGACTTTAATTAGTGTAATGAACGTTATTGAACGGGTAATGACAGAGCTTTTGTTTTCAATTCATTTATCCGTTCAAGGCAGGAAACTATTTGACAAATAACGGGTTTGTTGGGAATCAGAAATGCAATTCTGATGGTGCCCGTATTGTTATTTCATTTCATATATTAGCATATGTCGTTGTCTTCATACAAAGAACTTGTATTGCATTCAACTACTGACATTAAAACGAACGATGACATTTTAATGCTCTATCCTAGATTAGTCATTTTGATACATATATTAATCGAAAATTGTTTTCCTTGTGTAAGATTGTGTGAGTATACTTGCAATTTTCTTTTTTTATTCGAAGAATATGTCTACAAAAATGTATATTTAATGCAAGCTATAATAATATTTAAAAAAAATTAAAGCTACTAGATTTTTAAGATTTTCATTAAATATAACCAAAAAAAATCGACAATTACATTAGAATAGGTTAAAAATTATCACTCAACAATTTAATGTTGCCTATTACCTACTGATTTGAACTAAATATAGATATCTAACTTTTAAAAATAAGTAACTCACGTAATATCAGTGTTTTAAACATAAATTCGTAAAGAATACTTTTCTTCCAAATTGTGATATAAGTTTTTGGGGAGGCTACAGATTTAAATTAAGAAAATTTCATAGTTAGGTGAATTTCTAAATCTGAAATTTTCTCAAAGATAATTTTATTTTTTAAAATTAATGATGACAAGTACTATTGCGCTAAATCAAAAGAAATTGAATAAGTATTTTCAGTATTAACGTTTACTTAATATGAATGTGATTTTTCAATGTTGGAAACAAGTTTCTATTTGTAAAAATAAGATTTTAAAAAATTTAAATGATCAGGTAATGAAACATGCTTACTTATTCAATTTCTAATCCAATCAAGTAACATAAAAACGATTTATTTAATAGATAATATCCAATTAAAATTAACGATCAATTGAAAACTGATGTCATAAAAAAAAATTCTCAATCCTTCCCCCCCCCCCTCCTTTCTTACAAAGTAGCGTACATGAATATAACTAAAAGAGTTATTTTTTGCTGCAGTTTTATTTTTATTATTGTAGGAATTTACTTTCAAATAAATGTAATAAGACTCAATAGTTAACTTATGGAGATTAATTATCATGATTTAAAAAATATAAGTTGTTTCCCCATAAATTAAAATGATCATTTGTTATAAGATAAATAAAACAAGTAATATAGAAAAATCTAAGTCAATTCCTACTTTGAATGGACGAATAGAAAGTATTTTATTAACGATATAAAATTTGAACAAGATATATATATATATAGGGAGAGAGGGAAC
Source organism: Trichonephila clavata (assembly GCA_019973975.1). NCBI lineage: Eukaryota > Metazoa > Arthropoda > Arachnida > Araneae > Nephilidae > Trichonephila > Trichonephila clavata. The sequence goes on along the minus strand of BMAO01021540.1, from coordinate 18,597 downwards.
TATTAGTAGGAATTGAAAAAAAAAGCATGATTTGCCTATATTGTTTTAACAATGCACACCGGTTTGGCTAGTTTGGCTAAAAATTCAATTTTGATGCCAACTTTTGTCATTGTCTTAACAGTTTAATTGTTACAACAATGGAGACGAATCTAAGGTGGCGTCGAATACCTGTAATTAATAAATTAATATTTGAAAAGACTGTATTAACATCAAGTGATATCAACTACAAGTTTAAAAAAATTTATTTGAACTTTATTGGATGAATAGAAAGTATTTTATTAACTTTTGAAAATTTGAACAGATATATATATATATAGGGAGAGAGTGAGCTAACAGTAGGAATTAAAAACTAAAAATGTATAGATCTCATGGAATGAATTTTGCAGAACTCTGATCTCAACTAATATATGTTTAAGTTTTTCGTTCACAAAAGGGAATTATTACTGTTGCCAATTCCTTTTCTTTTCAACTTTTGTATAATCTTTCCAGTCTTTGACCATAAACTGTTTTATAAATGGGCTTTAAGTAATATGGAAATTCTTTACCAAGAGAAAAGCAGAAAAGCTTTTTAACACATAAAATCTAACAACAATAATTATCAAGAATGTTATTTTCGTAATCTGACTATAAATAATAAGAAGGAAAAGATAAATATACCTATTCATTCTAAAGCATATATTTTACGCTTATTAGGTAGCAAATACCCAACCCCACTATGTAAACGTGTGACTAAAACATTAAATAATCACAAAAACTGCAAAACTTCGTGATAATTTTCTGCTTAATAGGAAAAGAGAGCTTTAAAAAATACGATCATTAGGAAGTAAAAAGTCAAATACTGTAGAAATAAATTTTTCTTCAAAACCTCTGAGTGAAGTCGTGATGAAATACATAAAAACTGCTGCTAAACTGATAGCTCGAAAAATTTAGGAGTATGTGACATCATTATGAGGAAAGCTAATCACCACGAAAAGTTCAGAGCACATTTCGGAAGCCAATTATTCTTCTTATAAGGATTAAATATCCTATCATTAGCAGAGATTCCATAAATAAATATGATAAGCGTAATAGAAGATCCATCAGCAGCAAATGAAGTATTGCCAAGAAGTAAGGGAAAAGAATTTTTGAAAGAATTTATAATGGAATCTTCAGTTATGAAAGAATTCGTATCGAGAAACTTATGAATCTATCTAAAACATCGTATTAATTCAGTTGACAGAAATATAATAGTGATACAATAATATTGAATGGCAAATTCTAGGATGTAAGAGTTCTAGAGTTTCATTAAAAGGGACCAAATATTACTGAAAAAATTGGTTCTCCGGTCTCCATAAATGTCGTCTTAGACATGAGTGTTACTGACAACAATCATCGTAATAATGACTCCCGTTCTGAGGAAGATAACTTCTGAGTTGATACCTCCCTATCTTAACAAGCGTGTGAGAATTGTTATATAACCCTAATTTCTTTTAACTTTCTGTACTCTGCTTATTTCCGACAATCATTCTGTAGTGTAGTTGTTCGACTTTAACATTCTTCTTAAATACAATGAAGATTCAGTAACAAAGAGGTGTGTGTGTGTGTGTGTGTGTGTGTGTGTGTGTGTGTGTGTGTGTGTGTGTGTGTGTGTGTGTGTGTGTGTGTGTGTGTGTGTGTGTGTGTGTTGTGTGTGTGTGTGTGTGTGTGTGTGTGTGTGTGTGTGTGTGTGTGTGTGTGTGTGTGTGTGTGTGTGTGTGTGTGTGTGTGTGTGTGTGTTAAAAGTTAAATACCACAGTAATATTAACAATCACTTTAACTTAGAGTTAAGCAGAAATTAAAGGATATACTGCCTTTCTCTAAATTTGCCAATATCGTTGGGCTTAAAGAAATTTACACAGTTTAAAATTAGTTTCTAAAAATAAATAATATATATATATATATATATATATATATTCTCTATGGTTATATTTATTTTTATTATATTCTATATACATAAATATATATATGAGTGTTAAAAATTTGATTAAAGATATTTTTCATGAAATATTTCGTTATTGTTCTAGTTATCCACCCATTCATTTAAAACACACACACACAGCCAAATACTACAAATAATCTCAAAAGTTAAAGTAATTATTACAAGGTCCTTAAAACCCTTTTGGACTTAACATATAAGAATGCGCTGAGCGTTGTCTTTGTTAAAACCATATTTATGGGGTTTCTCCTTCCACGTAATAATTAAAATAAAACCTTTTAAAAAAATATTTAATGGCAGATTAAAAAAGAATATAGTTTGGATATCATAATAATATCTTTATGAATTATGTTACTGCATCTAACTATGTAAAAATACCTGAATGCGTTTACAGTTTTATTTCTGAATAGAAAAATTCCCCGTAAAATATTCCATTCACTGAAATATAAAATAAATAGTTGCTTCAATTCTTTTTTGCGTATGCCAAAACGGACACTATATACCACGTGACTCGAATTCTTTTACTCAATATCTTGCATTTTATTTGAAGGTCTTTGTGGCTATATATTTTACAGTAAGATCCAAAATCTTTGTGTCTTTCCGACAAATTTCCATCTATAAATAAATCTACTTCATATCTACAACATCCACATGTAGTGAGTATCTCGCCGTACTTACCATTTATCTGACTCACCACGTATTATTTGACATACTGAATGAATTTTATTCAGATAATGGATTATTGAGATACAACTCCAGATTTTTTTCCTTCACCAAACATTTTAGTGAATAATCCAAGCCATCTTTTTTAGATCAAAGATATACTAAAGATCTGAATGTGACTTTAAATCGATCAATGCAAAAAGATAATTAAAAAACAATTTGTTATTCAGAGTTATATAGATCATTCTATAACTTAAGTCAGTGGCGCAACAGCCCATAAGGGTCAAGGCCTACTGTGCCCATCTCAGCGTACGTGACCTAGGGTCCTGAAGTGCATGTGCAAATGTTAAGTGGTCAGTCTGGTGTTAAACCCCAAGTGTTAAGTTCCCAAGCAAACTTGGTACTCATTTATCGACCCACTAAAGGGAAGAAAGGCGGAGTCGACCTTTCCCAACCTGGGATTTGAACCCCCGACCGATGGTGTGGAAGCGCGATGCCCTACCACTCAGCCACTGGGCTATAAATCATTCCATAAGGAAAATAAATGTATCACATACGAAAATTGAAAAACTCATAATTAATGACTTATGGCAACATTCAAATGTTCGTGTCCTTCCCGAAGGAAAGGAATGAAAGTTGCCAGAGCCTGAGACAAGTTGGACTTCTAAACAATAGATGGCGACACCACCTATATCCACCTCCCATATTTAGGCATGGAGCTGGAGGGAAATATTCTCCAGCCCCTGCAACCGTGGTTTCTGCTGCTACCACCCACAAAACTTTCGGACCCACTGATTTTTCGAGCACGTACTCCTTGTGTACTCGGAGGGTATTTGGTGGCATCGAATCTAGACCTTCCGGTCTGGAGTCCGATGCTCTAACCACTAGGCTACCCACGGCCCTTAACATTCAAATATAGACCAGTATAAAGTTCAAATGAATAGATGCAAGATTATAATACAATATTATGTGTGAATGATGGCAATATATTTATCATAATAAAATAAAATGAAATGAAAATATTTCCTTCAATGTAGAATAACGAACATTTTAGAAATAATTGGCATATTTTATTACAGAACTGAAAAAGAAGAATATGCAATACTCGTAAGAAAAGAAAAAGCTAATTATGTTAAAATATATACTAAAACTCTATCTAAGCCTTTTTTATCCATTGTCTGTTTAATAAAACAATAACTTATTTAGAAACATCCGAAGTATTGATTGATTTAATTAATAAAAATATTTGATCACATCATTTTAAAAAAAATTAAAATAATATTGTAATATATTTTTATTTAGTTTTACGTAATGCTAAATTGGTTTTTTCCAAAAATTACCAGTGGATTCCAATGATGTAATTTATATATATATATATATATATATATATATATATATATATATATATATATATAGCATTGATCACTATCATATATTTTCAAAATCTTTCATTAATAATATAAACTAGTTATTGTAATGCGAATAAATTCAAATGTAAAATTCCCGTCTCATATGTTTTTAAAGTAATCAATATATATCCAATTAAAAGTTTCAAAAAAATATTTTATCCAATCCCTTTTCAATTTTTATTTCATAATTATGCAATAAATATAAAAGCATTAATTTCATCACTGAAGTAAAATCTATTTTAATACACTTATTTTATAATTACCAACATATCTCATTTAGACTATGACTGTTTCAAATATCTTTAAAAAAAAAAATGTCTTGATAGCTATTTTTTCAATAAAACACTGTAATTTTTTTTAAAAAATTATAACGGTTATGCAAAAGGTAGGGGGGAAAAAGAAATTTTCAAACACATGAAATAATGCATTTATTGACATGATTTGATTCATTTACATGAATATAAATACATTCTTAATTATACAAGAGACAGATATAAGAAAAATCCCTTTTACGTGTAAAACTATTGCAAGTACTTTTCTTTTTCCCTAAATTATATTTAAAAACGCCACATGACAGCAAAACAATCGAACACTTTGAAACACCCTGCATAAAAAATGTGTCTTCCTAGATTTCCAGATCTAAATCCGAATGATTTTTTTCTTTATTTTAATTTATTGTGAAATCAAATATTGATAATGTAACTTAAGTATGTCCCATAAAATAATTTAGTACAAATAATTAAATACGCAGCAATCATGATATCTACAAATAATAAGGAGCTATATCAAAAGTAAATTGATACGACTTTTTAGAACAAAATACATTTCCTTTTCTGAAGTTTATAAATAGATGTAACTCTAAGAAAATGTTAACAAGCATTAATAAGTTTTAAAAAGTTAGTGGTATTCTTAAAATAGATTTTGTAACACAATACACAACGGTGGATCCAATTATTGTTTCGAAGAATAACATTTCTATAACTTCAACTACTTATAGAATAAATAGAAATCCTACATAATTTTAAGAAAAACGTATACAATCAGCTTTTCTTAAATAAACTTATTTCTAAATTTGGAAAATAAAACTTTTTAAAAATATTAGTATACAATGATGGAAAATAAAGAAATTGACATTTTAAAAAAAGAAAAGCTTGTGCAAATTAATTAAGATATTCTTTCTTTGGAAATCAATAGCTTTAGAAAAAGTTTAACACATATAAGTTGAAAACATTGCATTTAGTAATAATAATTAAAATAATAATGAGAGATACAAACTATTTACTATTACTAAATAATAAAATTTAGTATTCGATAGGAGCTAATTTTTGTTGTCTGTGGTCAGCTAAAAGTTTTCATACATTTTAACAATTCAAAGCACATAAAAACTTTTTTAAACTTCGTGAAAAATGTTGTTAAATTGATAAACCTTTAATAATAAAAATATATTAATGTTTGCATTGCATAATATAAAACTTATATGTAAAATTAAAAAATTAAAAATTTTCTTACCATTCTTAGAAATTACAAAGATATAAAGCAAAAAATACACATAATTCTATTCAAATTGCATAAAAATATATGGGGTTACGAACCCGCTCAAATACAATTTAAAAATTCCTTATGGGTATGTTTAGTAAAAAATACTTTTTATATCGATTTACTTTAAATAACTACTATTTATTAATATTATTAATATATAATTTTTTAAAGAAAAATGAGTATAAAAATCTCATTAAAAAAAAATTGAATTTAGCGCATAAAATATAATTAATTTTTAAAGGAAATTACACCTGCAAAAAATGTATTTTCATAAAATAAATGAAATTCTGTAAAAAGTCTGAAAATAATAATCATATAAATTGTTATTCACATTTGTTTCTAAATTTTGTCAGATAAAATTATATTATTAATTATTTATTAAAGACGAACAAAAAATTTTATACTTCCTTTTTTCACATAAATTTAAAAACTCGACAATAAATATCATTATCTAAAGTAGTTCTGTGGGGAAAAAAGAGCTCTATATAACTTTTTTCATTAAAAAAAAATCAAACTTTTACAAACACACCATACAAAAACATTCCAACTTTTCAATTCAAAAATTTTTTCCAAACTTTAAAAGTCAGAAACTTCCTACTCACCTCCTTGGAGAGCTGGCAGCATCATGAGTGGGGCAAAAATTCGTCTTCTCAACTTTATCCTACTTTTCCAGGAACGGGACGTTCAGAAGAGAGTTCTTCTCGAATCAACCTCCGGGATGCTCTCTCGGCATCCTTTCCTGCCGCGCGAAGCATCCGATCGAAGGGGAGGGACCTCCGGGATGACGTCAATGAAACCTTATTGGTGCACAATGCGACGACATTATTTGAAATGTTTTCTAAACATCTCTCAATGAAATGTTCGTCTCCGAGGTATTTCTTTAATTGTTTATTTTGTGCTAAGTTGTGTGTGCTTTTGTAATGGATAGGTGTGGATTTTGTACTAACTCTTCTTATCGTACATGGATTTATTATTCATTATTTCGTCAACTAGTATTTCAAAGTTTTTGCACATAAATGATTATGATGAAATATTTTTTAATATATATTGCTTAAAAAATGAGAAATATTAAGTATTACAATTAGTAATTCTTTTTCGTGCCTTCTATATTTATTATGAAAAAAGTAGATGTTGAAGAAGGAGTTTTCTTCCGCGAAACAACTGCTTTTTTTATCTCCGTAAGCCAAGGACCAAACAATAAGTTACAGGTGTATACTATTTAATTCTTTAATATTACTAAATTCATATACTATTTCCAAATCAATTCCAATTTATCCAGCACGGTTTTGATTAATAATGCAAAAAAATATTTAAAGTAACTAGGACGTGACAATGCCTCTTATTTTGCATTTTTTTATATTACTTTTAAAAAATCGAGGGCATTTTGCTGCATTCGTATATGCATTGTTTATGAGAGTTAAATAAAAAAGAACGCTAGAAAATTGAATTTTTTTAAAATTTTAAGCAAATTTGATGTAATTATGATTTAGGTACACTTTCTTCAAAATTCGTTTTTATGTAATATGTATTGTAAAATACTAATTTTTCTATACGAATAATGTAATTTTTCTGTATTATATATTCAAATTTAATGAAAATTCTAAATTTTTTGTGCAAAAAATAAGGAAAATTTTTTTTAAAAAAACGGCTGCAAAATTTTTAAAGAAATTTTTTTTAAATGTTAATTATGTCTAGTTTGCTTTTGTAAATACTCAGTGTAGTTCTTAAATTAAAAATCAAGTAAATATAGTACAAAGTGGATCTTGAGGATTATCCTAAGTTACATAGTTTGTAAAATAGACATCTCATTTTTCTAAATGCTTATTTGTAACATTTGAATACTCATGAATAACTATACATTTATAACTGTTATTTTTACTTTAAAATAAATACATATTCATGTGTACAAAAACAGTTTTTGTTTTAATATTCAAAAACAGAGTTCCATTTAAACTAGATATCAAATTAACTCTTTAAATTCACCAAAGACATTTTCTTCGTGCATTTTTATAACAATGTAAATATGTGTAAGGACTTCTGTAATATCCTGTAATGACGATGTTCAAATGAAGTACAAATACTAAAACTTATAGATATAAAACTTTGGTATTTTAAATGGAAGATGGCGTAAATCGTTCATAACATGTACTGATGAAGTAAGGAGAGAGAAATTAAAAAGGCTTCTAAATAATCTAGAATTCTAAATTTACAATTTAAAAACTGAAAAATGATGCAAAATAATCCAATTAATTATGGTATGGCTTACATTATATTAAAAAATATTATTTTACAAGTAATAGATGAAAATATCTTTATTTGCAATTTTCTCAAATTGCATTTTTTGGTGATTTCGGTACACTTTTCTCAAAATCTACTTTACTTATAATGCTGATATTTTGCATGTTATAAAATCCATAAAAATTCAAACAAAGTGAATGAATTTTTTTTTCAAATAAACTTTTCCAAATTTCAGATATAGCACAATCTCTGCGTGAAATTTAAAGAGAAATTAAAGCACTAAATTTAAAGTTTTTTAAAATTTTTATAATTTTATTTTTTAAAATTTTAATTTCTTTATTTTATAGATAGTTATGTTTGCAAACACTCTGGAAAATTTTTAAGCGATATATGCAATGGATTTTATGCAAAGTGTACCTAAAGGTAAGAACATGCCTCGAAAATAAAAAAAAATAGTTATTGATTATATATTACTTATACAGATGTATTTGTGATTTAAAATAGAATTTTTTCATTATAACAGGTACATAAATATACAAATAATTCAACGTAAGGATTTTAATTCTATTGCTTTTAATTTAAGTAAGTGAGAACAATTTAAATTTAGTGTAAAAAAAGTTCATTTTTCCTTGTAGCAGACATCCCAGTTACCTTCAATAGTATAGAATTTATTTACATAGAACGATGAAGAAATCAATATATTGCTATTCCTTATGTTATTATGATTATTCTATATAAATTCTAATAAATCTTTCAATTAAATCTTAACCTAGTTACACTTCACTAACATTATCTTCGTCTTTATTATTTGAATGAAATTAGATCCCAAAGATCAGTGAAATTAAATTATTAAGCAAAATGTAATTTTTAATTTAATAATTTTTAAGGAATTTTCTTTAAGAATGAAAACTTTTTTTGCATTGATTCTTTGGAGATTTTATCATTACTGTAGTTTAAACATAGCGAACTCGCGTTGCAAGAGTCCTATACAATCCACAGAGAATATTTTTTAACCAATATAAGAAAAGCATGTGATAAAAATTTTAATACAAAATTATACCTTTATTTTTCAGTTGTAAATAACTAGGGATAACCTCTGGAAATTTCTATTATAATTTCAGAGAATTGAGAAATACATTTCAATGGGATCTAGTCCTATTTCACGACATGTTGTTATGGGTTCTATTTGGGCTTCTATTAATCCTCTTTGGTAAATTATTCTTTAACTGTGATATCAGTTTAAAAACCGCTTTCCGTAGTGATGATTTGATTTAAGCAAATTCAACTTCTATTTAAGTGCCAGTCTTTGAGTAGGTGAGGTAATGGTTAAGCGTTGATTGTAAGCTTATTTCCAAGAGTTAGCAGACAGCGACAGGTGGTCACTCATCTTAAGTTTAATAATAGGAGAAAGAATCCACCGAAATATAGTGAAAAGTATCAACTTTACAGCTGAACGAACTATCAGGCTGAAAGAAGGATCACACAAAAAGATTTAAGAAATATAAGTACCTTCCTTAATTGAGTTATCTAATTTCGGGTTAAGATTTCTTATTGCTCCTCAGGTTTAGTTATTAAAGTGCATTTCGTTAAGCGTTAAGCGTTAAGAGTTGAATAAAATTAGTTATTCTAAGATCATGTCTGCTTCTGCCTCGATCCCTCCCATACCAGCGAACTCCGGGTCGCAACAATGTTTAATGGTTCTACAATACTGCATTGAATACAATTCAGTTACATGCCATTATTTGCCATTCAGTTGCAAGCCATTCTTTGTTATTTTAGTAGCATTTTATAAACTTGAAATAGTCTTAAATGTATGTATTTAGGTTTCAGAAAGAAATGATGACAGATTAATCCATTTAAAAAATGATCTAGGTAACAACTAGCATAAATTAGCTCTCTCAGATGGATTGTCTTGCGTTTTCTATATTTTTATATTCTTTTAAATTAGTTGTAATAGCAATGATATTCCTCTTTATAAATCTTTCTTTATTATTTATACTCTTATTCAATACGGTAACAAAAATTAAATTGATCCAGTTAGAAACAATTCCGCACTGTTTTTAAATTTCAGTGAATTTAATTATGAAATGGAGGCATTTGAACTTTATAACATTATAAAAACATTAAATCAAAAGATTTGTTAAAAGTATAGAGAATTTACTTTATTATTAAATTTTTTCATGTAATATCAAAAAATCTTTGATATCCTGCGTAAAAATATTTTGAGAAGTTTGAGGTTATGTACCATAGCAACATAATTAAAATATGGACCTCTTAGTAAGCGCAGTATATATATATATAGATTTATATAATTTTCACTTTTTTTTCTTCTATTTTTACACGAGTATATAGATGTTTGAGATTGAACAGATGGTTAAAATTAAGACTGACTCATATATATGTATAGAGAGAGAGAAGAAAAGAGAGAGAAAGAAAAGAAGAGAGAAGAGAGAGAAAGGAGGAGAGATCGAGAGAGGAAAGGAGACAGAGAAGAGAGGAAAGAAGGAGAGAGAGAGGAAAGAAGGAGAGAGAGAGGAAAGGAGAGAGAGAGGAAAGGAGGAGAGAGAGATGAAAGGAGGAGAGAGAGAGGAAAGAAGGAGATAGAGAGGGGAAAGAAGGATAGAGAGAGGAAAGAAGGAGAGAGAGGGTAGACAGAGATGCAGGGAAAGGTAGAAAAAAGAGGGGCAGAGAGAAAAATGTAGAGAAAGAAAAATAGAGAAAAAATTTAAATCACTAATTTGAGAATGATAGATTCAAAATAAAAGCAAATAATTAGCTATAAATTGTCAGGCTTGATATTTATAAATATTTGGCCAGTTAGGCTTAAAAATATTCTAAAATTCGGTATGAAATTATTTCCTCATTTCAAAGTGCTTATCGTCGCGAGAAATTACTTACATTAATAGAAGGAAACGAAATCCTCATCAGATCTAGAAATTTTAACACTCACCTGGGGTTAGTTTTGAAAGAAATGTGAAGGGATAATCGATGCGAGAAATTACTTACGTTAATGAAAGGAAACGAATATGTAATCAGATCCAGAGGTGGTAACGCACACATTAACTTAAGGTTAGTTTTGAAACAAATCACTGCTGACGAATTTTATCCTTAAGAGGGGTGGGGTGGTTAAAGAAAAGATTGGATGACAAGAAAAGAAAAGAACAATTAAATAATACTGATAGTGCTACCTAAAATAAGCCTCAAATCCTCTAATGATATAGCATGGAAGTTTGTTGAAAAGAAATAACAAATTTCACCTCCATCATTCTGAATTCCAATGTCCATCGCGAACGGGGTATGGTATAGTTCTGATCAGATACTTACTGAAAAAAGCAAAACAAATTAACTCCTTAACGTGCTCGATCGAGTTAATTTGATCACACTAAACTAGACAAACTGTGCACAATCGAGATAATTCGAGTGGTGTCATATTTTACGGATCTGCTATTTTCACAGTCGAATATAAGCTATTGCTGTCTGCACTCAATCCATTGTCGTTTTTTCTAAATTTAGATAAATGTTATAAATAAAGATTCATTCGTTTGCTAGAAATCAGCATTTGGAACGCATATATTGTATGTAAAGAAATTGAGGTGAAAAAAAATTTAGATATCAGATGCAAATTAGTAGAAAGACTTATTCACAAAGTTATCATAGAGATACAAATACAAAGCAATCAGGTAGACCAAAATCTTCTGGAGTTCTATAACTAACGGAACGTCGTTTTCTCAGTTTTCTTCCACCAACATAAAAAAGCTCCCACGAGATACTGCGCTGCTTGTTGTGCTAAAGGGGATAGTGAAGTAAAATGGAAAAGAAAGGAGAGTCATTATATGTACAGTAATCACAATGCGGGGCTATGTTCTGCATCTTACTTCCAAATACGTCAGGGGGAAAGATGCTTTGAGTAATTTTTTTTAAATAAATACTACTATTATTACTATTTCGGTTGAAAAAGTATAAATAAATACTTCGGCTGATAAAAATATGTTTTTTTTTCAAAACAGCTATTCGAAAAGAAGGGTAATAAAAGTGGATGCACGTGAAAAATTGTAATATTCGACACTTATCTTCAATGTGAACCAAAATCTAAAATTAAAATTAAAATTTTTATTGGTTCTGGCTTTTTTGGTCAAAAAAGGTTTTAAAATGTGTTTTCTTAAGTAAACAAGTAATATAAAAAAATTTTAAGTCAATTCCTACTTTGAATAGATGAATATAAGGTATTTTATTAACGATTGAAAATTTGAACAAGATATATATACATATAGGGAGAGAGTGAACTATAATAGTAGGAATTAAAAAAGAGCACGATTTGTCTGCATTGTTGTAACAACGCACACCCGTTTTTGCTAGTTCGGCTGAAAGTGTTCTTGGTTTTCGTCGCCAACTTTTGTCATTGTTTTAAAAGTTACATTGTTACAACAATGGTGATGAATCTGAGTTGGTGTCGAAAACTTGTAATTAATTTAATTAATTAACCGGTAGTTAGTGAATTAATATTTGAAAAACTATATTAATTTCAATTGTTATCCTCTACAAGTTTTAAAAAATTTATTTGAACTTGATTGGATGAATATAATATATTTTATTAACGATTGAAAATTTGAACAAGATATATACATGGATAAACAAATATGTATATATATAGGGAGAAGCAAGCTAATAGTAGGAATTGAAAAAAAATGGTTTTTTCTTGCCAGGTTTTTTTTCCAAAATAAGTGTGCTTTAAGGGGTTAATGTTCTTCTGTTCATTTTTCTTATTTGGAGATTTTATAGTATTTTGTCTTTTTCCATGAAAACTTATTTAATCTAAAATGTCATATTTACATTTAATTTTAATGATAGCCATGTCAATTGTTCTTCAGGGCATATCTTTAAATATGTCATTGACTTTAATAAAATGTATTTGAATCCATTCATGAAAATGACCTTTTAAATGCTTGAAAAGATTCAAATTTGTTAAAATTCAGCATATCTAGGATTATTTGAAAGTTTAAGCTATGGAATCACAAGAGCATCAATAATTCAGTCAAAATTAGAATTTTAGGCAAATTTGTGTTACAGACATTTCTCCCTCAATCAAATTTATTCAGTCATGTATGCACATTGCTTTACACTTCGGACCCAGATAGACTTGCGTGTGTTTCTATTATTAGAAAATATATGCTCAAAGTTCGTCACTAAGCGAAGCTGATCAAAGAATATTTATACTCTTCGTTTAAGTCATAGAAATGAATGCATTTAGCATTGAACATTCATAAATATGTACTGTGCATTAAGAAGTTATAAGTTCACAAACAATAAAAAAATGTAACAAACAAATAATTTTAAAGTGTGTATTTTAAAAATGATCTTGAAATATTTTGTGTACTACTTCATCCCTTGAACTCTGTTTGTAAGAAACAAAGTAAGGGATTACCCGTGTCATCCCTTAGTGTGACAGGATTGGAAAGAAGTTTCGCTATATAGTCAATACGAATTCTATTCATTAACAATTCTCAATTACGGCACAAATTCAACAATTCAAACTAAGAAATGCACCAATTATTAAACATGTGAAGCAATCGTGATGTAGACGAGATATTAGAAGAATTAATAGTAAATTGAATTACTTACGTCGAAGCAATACGCCCTCTAGTTTCATTCGCTCTAATCCAAATTTAACGCTTAATTTTGGCCAAATCGTTAATCTTAATATTAATCAAATAAGTAACGAAGTTCTCTTGCCTAGCTTCACGCTAATCAATCACTGCTATCCGTTAGCAGTCTAACTTCTCTCTCTTAACTCGAATGTTTAATCTCTATTACAAGTCTTAATTTACATAATCACATCATCTTCAGAAGAGGAAGGCTTTCGATAGAATAAATTTTAAAGACCCATATATATATATATATATATATTTCCCCAAGAGGACTGTTAGTAAGAAGAACACGTTATAACACTAACTTGAGAGATGGCCAAGATCATAAAAAATTTTCATCAAATTTACGTCATGATAAAGCTACCCAATTAGCTACTAATGATTAATCGCATGATTTAAATCATATTTAAGGCTATGAGAATGTAGCATCAGAGATATTTATCTCATTCTCCCCTCCCCCAAATAAGGATTGGGAGAGATTATCAAATTTCACATTTCGCAACTTTGAAAAGAATGAAATTAGTGTATGTGTTTATGGCACGAAAGAGCCAAGTTCGGAGTTTAATAAATTCGAGTACTAAAATATGCAAGGGTTTCCTTAATGTCTTTACCATACAAAAGTTAAATTATTCACAAAACCTATCACCAAGGTCATTTTTACGTATTCAACTTCTTGAACGAACATTCTCTCTTTATCTACAAACAATCTTTTCGGCCACAATACTTTTTCAGCTGAAACGTGAATGAGATTCAAACATTCCGTAATATTTTATGTGTGTAAATCTAATCAAAATATAATTCAAATTATTTCGATTTCAGATACATAAATATACTTTCAGTTTTCAAATGTTGAATACATATATTTTCTAAAATTATTTGTAAGTAATTTCATAAGTATTCTAGTAATATTACAAATGTTACTTTTTATGTATCCTCTCATAAGAAACTTTAGATTATGACTGGGTATATTTATCAATTTAGAAAAGACTTCTCCTCTCTGAATGGATTTATGTATGTAAAAATTCTGTGCATAATTTTTTCGTTTTTATAAATTAATTTTAATCTTCAAGTTTCTTAAAACGACTTAAAAACAAACAAAAAAATCTCATTCACTTTTATTTATTTTTCTGGTTTCCTAGTTCAGTCTTCGACCAGTCTAAGTTTATTATAGTAAAAAAACATAATTTTTTTTAATTTTTTTTTTTTTTTTTTTTTTTTTTGCTTTTTTAAAACTTTGAAGTTTGTAAAAACCATATATAAAAAATAATATAATATAAGGTGAGATGTTAAATTAATGACTGTACACTAGATGGTATTTAAAATGCAACACCAAGAAATGGCACAAAATTGGGCAAATTTCAGGGTGGCTGCACTTCACTGAGTAATGCAAATGTTGGAAAATGAGCAGCTCGCCATCTACTTGAGTAGCATTTAAGGGAAGGAACTTGAAAATATTAAGAAATATGCGTGCGATTATATCTCTACCAGGGTTAAAGACTTTAGAAATTTTTTTTCTTCACTAAGAAGATGCATATAATAGTAAATAGTGCCGGGCCACCAGTACACACAACGGATGAAATTCCAGCTTACAGAGGACTTTACAAAAAGCATGGTGATTTAACTGAGAAGCAATGAAAGAACAAGCTGGCCACCAGTAATGGAAGAAATTCCAGCTTACAGAGGACTTTACAAAAGGCATGGTGATTTAACAGAGAAGCAACGAAGCAAAAAAGAGCTGTGGCCACCAGCAACGGAAGAAATTCTAACTTACAGAGGACTTTACAAAAGGCATAGTGATTTAACTGAGAAGCAATGAAGCAACAAGCTGGCCACCAGCAACAGAAAAAATTCCAGCTTACAAAGGACTTTACAAAATACATGTTGATTTAACTAAGAAGAGGAGGTTCTCAGTTAAATCACCCATCTCATCTGACACCCATCTAAATGCATCCAAGGTGCTCTGGTTGTGGCAAAGATAGTTGAAACAAGAATATGAGATAAGTTTGAAAGCTTCCGGTGTGTCCAGAGTGACGTCACTACGCATGTATTAACTGACTGGTGACGGTGCCCCCGTAAGCCACTTCTTTCTCTATTTTACTGCATGTGTAGGATATCCTTGTTGTTTCTGTATGGGCCAAGACAGTTATTGTCGATTTGCACTCACAGCGTCTGTTAAAAAGACTGCCGTCGATCACTCAGCACAAGTACGTGTTCTCAGGCGAGTCACTCTTCTGTGTGTCCAATTATAGTTGCCGTGTAAGAGTAGCAAGGACGTGGTAGTAGAACCAATACGAAAGCATCTGTAAAACGCTCTATCGTACAACAGCCCATCATCATGGTATGGAACACTATAGCGTACGATAGCACACTACCTTTGGTTCGTACTCTGGACATAACGATGGTCAATCGATACATAAATGTGCTGTGGCCTGTGAAATTCTCCTTACTTTGAAGGATTCCCAATGTGCATTAACTGGAAATTAATGCAGACCAGACATTGCTCCCTACAGGATGTACGAGGGGTGATAAAAAAAGATTACAAGTCGAATAAAGAAGTATTTATTAACAATAGACAGAAAATACAAAAGGGAATTAAGAGGCATACATCTATCACATTTGACATAATCACCAAGTTTATTTAGGCTTTTATCAGAACGCAGGACCAACTTATTTCACCCGTCTTGGTAGAAATCATGTCTCTGTTCATTGAGCCAGGTCTCGGTGGATGTCTTCTCAGCACTGTCTTGGAATATCGCGGCACATATGGTATATGCTACCATAGTTCAGTCCCAGTTCTGACGAGATTTCACTCAGGGTTACCCGTCAATCATTTTGAATCATTTCCACAAATTGTGCCGTGTTAATTTCTGTCGTTGAAGAACTGGCCGGCCACTCCTTGCCATATTGCGGTTTTAAACATTCTGTCTGCTAGATTGAAATGTGTGGCCCCATTTCGCAACATGTTGTCTGCTCATTGCTTTTTCACAATAAACTTCCATGATTAGATTGTGAATATCAGATGTGGATACATTCTTTTCCCATAAAAATCGAATCACTGCTTGCACTTCCAAACGAGACCAATTTTCCAAGAGTCTTGCCATTTCAAACATCCTGAATCGTCTGGGAGCTTACACTACCTACCCGTACACCATCTGTTTGACAAGTAGCACCATTTGTCTCCACTCTGGGGAAACAAAATTTCTCCACAATATGTAGCTTTCAAATGCTGTGGCTTGTGACCTTTTTTTCTGATCCCATCGCTCATACATATACTTTCTTAGTCACCATTTTCCTTTGATATTTCCCTCGACCTTTCACTAATCAAACATGTCCTGCGCGTGATCAGAGGCTGCTTTCATGTCCTATCCCGCAGCATCAAAAAACTAGCCAAAGCAAATGGTTTATATAGAATGGAGAGTCCTGTCTTAGGTTGCTCTATCTGTACTTTATCAACCATGAGCTCAGACAGGTTGCTGCGTAAATCGCCGTCTACGGTGTCTACAACTTACTGATCTGACGTTGCCCTCGCTTTGAGTTTCACCCTACCAAAATAAACATTACTTATTGTCCGTTGTTGTCCTTATAGGGTTAGCCGAATTCCTTCACTTTCTGGCTATTCTTTCTATGCTACATTTTCAATGTCACATAGTGTATATTAATAGAATTAGAAAATAAAAACATTTTCTCACAGTTAATAATATATATATATAAATAATATCAATAAAATCAAACATTTTTTCACCTTTTCAAGTGTTATTTTCCTTTTTTTTTTTTTTTTCAAATATCAAAATTTCTTCAAGAACTCTTCGAAGTTCCAGTTTTAAGTCATTGTTCCTTGTTACTTCCAAACAATTTTATCGGTCGTTTTTATTTTTAAAAAAAGCACAATAATTGAAATTTTAAAAACTCTACACACTTTTTTATTTTAAAGTTGCCTGGAAAAAAAATCAGTGTCTCTTGCGCGTATAAATTGTTCATCAATTCAGTTTCAGAAACTAGGGATTCTATTTTAATTTTTAAAAAAAGAGATACATAAAATTAAATAAAAACACAACAGTTTCGAAGTCTAAGTTTTGCAACGAAATTTCTAACACAATTTATTTTTCTTTAGACTTTATAAGACAAATATGTATACTACGTAATGAAGATGCAAATGAACAAAAGATATAAGAATTTATTGCCCAATTTTTTTTCACCAGACGATTTTTTTTTAACTTAACCTTAATAATTTTACTATAACTTTCCTGGTGCCCTTTTTAAAGTTTGTCGCTGCAAACTATTTTTCTTTTTGAAAAATTCGGGGTAAAAAAAATTAAATCCCAATTCCAAATAATTCTACATACGCAGACAACATTTTTATGTTATATCTATTTTTGTTCTTTGACTTTTGAATAAATGAAAATGTAATTGTCTGGGGGAAAAGGTACAAAAAAATAAATTATTGCATTTTTTAAACTAATTACAACAAAAGAATCCGACGGCATTTAAAATTATTCTTTGTTGCAAAAGATTGCTCCGGAAAAGTTATGATAAAAAAAAGGAAAATTATTCCTACTGTTCAAATTTCGCAATTAATATAAACTCTTTCACATATTTTATTCTTCAAAAAAATTTCTATGAAGTAGAAAAGAATGGAAAATTTAAAAAAACAAATACAACTGCACAAAATTATTTGTGTCATTCATAAAAAATAAAAATTATTAATATTTTCATTTCATTGATACAAATTGTAATAAAAAAAAACATTCACTTAGAAAACAAATGCAAGTTGATCATATTTAGTTTGATACCAAAAAAAAGGTTAGATTCAGGACCAACTGCACTTACAAAGACCTGAAATTATTCAGAAGATTATAGAAGATAATAGCCAGAAATATAGGAAGACTTATAATACCAGAAAGTCTACAAGCTTGGTTCTGGCTAAAAATAGCCCTTAGTATGTTTTCTTGCATAATAATTAAAAGCCCGCATCATTATTATTACCAGAGCACACGGATGCGGCTCTAACCTCAAATTGAATGTCATCCCAATTTTTTTAGCATAGCTTGGTGAATAATTTACTGCAGAAATAGGAAGTGTATTTATTTTGTATCTGTTTTGTTCTTGTTATTTCAGTGTTGAAGGTATTGTTTATTGAGCTATTTGGCTT